>CAUYRH010135721.1:0-28659 GCA_963574655.1 Perodicticus potto | reverse complement strand
TGATGCCATGTCTTTCTACCGCGCATGACAAAGTGAGACTCTGATACAATAACTAAGAAAATGACATGATGGCTATGTCAAACAGTTTGATGAAAATGTTTCAGATTGTGTATGAAACCAGCACATTGTACCCCTTGATTGAACTAATGTACTCAGCTATGATTCAACAATAAAAAATAAATAAATAAATAAATAAATAAAACTTCAACTTCTTCAACCATGCCATGCCCTCTCTGTCCCCCATCTCTTCACTGTTTGGATTACTTTTTTGATAGCAATGGAACCTAGTGACCCTTGTACCACAATTGAATTGCAGCCTACTCTTCCTAACAGTGCAATGATCCTGAAATAATAGCAATGTCACTGTTCACATCATGGTGCCAACTTAAACTGCAATTAAGTCACAGTTCCAGACTATTTGGAACATTATTGTCATGACAGTTCCTTTATCTGCAAATGCTGAGCTGTGAGATACGTAATTATATGTAGGAGTAATTAGTTTTAGATTTATTTTATAATTATATTAATTGAACATACAAGTGAATTAAAAAAAATCTGAAGAGCATGGCACCAAGCCTGATGCAACATCTTCATAATAATTAGATTAAAGAAATGATTATTACCAGTAGATGAAAACAAGCCTTGCTCATGTGTAAGAGTGCAATGTATACACAATGACCCATGCATCCCTTCCAAGTTCAATGACTGTGGTGTCTTTGCCAGGTGGGGTCTTCATGAGAGTCCGTTTGAAAATGGCCCCATGCCTAAATCAAGGGGAGAGCATCTTGGCTGTCCTGCCTTAGCCCAGGGTCTGCCGCTTTCCCTCAGACCTCACCTATACTTCAGCTTTTCCCAGGCACACACTCAGTAGCATCTAAACTCATCACTCTTACAGGCACAACCCTAGGCTTCCCAGTATTCCCCAACTTCTAGGAAATGACCATTTTGATTTCCCCAGAGCCCCCATCATTGGATTCCAGTTGCCCTCAGTGTCTGTCCAGCCCTACCTTGGTAAGCCCTGCAGCCCTTCTCCTGGTCACAGCAGTAAATTCTGGGAAACAGAGCTGTTTAATCTCCCTTTGCCCAGCTCCATTATATGGGTCCATCTGCTCTTCAATTCTGCATAGGTTAGAGCCAAGGCCAGCCTTTGTATGGAGCACTTAGGGGCCCATGCTGGCCAAGAAGGGGGAGCAGGCAGGCTTTCTGGCATATGCCTTCCTACCTAGAGGAACTCTGCAGCATACACGGCCAGACCATGGACTATAGCAGGCCCTTGAGCATATCCAAACTGGCCCCCAGGACACGTTTGCTCTCGCTTGCCTGCCCATCCATGCCTTATTAAGCCTTCTGCGTCTAGTGATAGTTGCCTAAGCATAATCGTGGGAGGACACCAGGCTGATGTCCACCAACTAACTCTTATACTAATGGAATGAAAAAGGTACTTGTTTTGAAGAATAGGGGGATTTGTTTGATTAAATTAATTTTTCCCAGAGTTAATGTATTGCCTTCTGTATTGATAGAAAAAACAAAGACTCCGTCTTTACCATGTACAAATGAACACCTTCAACTTACTCCTCTTTTAGTAAATTTAGGAAACAATAGTCAAGAATCCAGGTTCAGCTTTATTCCTCAGCACCATCATACACAGATACACATACACACTCACACACACACACACTCTTTCCTGTACCAATAATAATAATCACAAACTACTAGATTCCCCTCTCAGCAAGTCTTTCTCTAATCTGACCTATAGTCATGAAGATGGGCATTTTGCGATTTTGCAGATGAGAAAACTAAGATGTAAAGACAAGCAAAGTGGCAGAGCCCAGATCTGGACCAGGACTATTTCGTTTCTTCGAAACTCCAGCAGTTCTGCCAGTGAGGCATCTCTGCAGACCTCTGAGATGGGAAGATGGGAGATATACGCACATTAACTATGGTACATGGTAACACATGCCAGGCATTGCAAGGGTGGCAAAGCGGTAAAGGAACTCAGAGGGAAACATACCGTTTCCGACTGGCAGGAAAGTTCAGTTTGGCTGGCAGAGGACATGTATGGAGACCAGGGTGGGGGACTTGGGAATGGTGAAAAACAGTCCTCAAGGCATCCAATCACAGCCTGACGGGTTTATAAGCAAACTCTCCATGGCACCTAACACGGAGCTGAGTATAGCAGATGCAGGAGAAGCAGCCACTGCCTTACGAGCCATGACCTTCCACTACCTGACTCCCATGTGGTGTGGACGCTGCCTCCTCATAGCTATCACGACCACGTGTTAATTTCCAAGCTCTTTGTGGATTCACTTTAATTTTCCATGTCTTTTCAGGTCTGCAGAAATCAATGTCAAAGGCTTTGTGTCTTCAAAAGAAAATATCAGAAGAATTAGAGCATATATCATATTGTGTCTCAGTTTAGGAAAGACTCCTCAGAGGAAAGTAAGCCCTCATTGTGGTATTGCCTATCCTTATTCTTTGAAAAAGCCTAGTCTTTCCGTGAACTTGTCAGAGAGCTAGTAAGGAAAAACTGTTTTTGAGAAAAATGCTTGCAATACTGAGGTCTCTGCTAGAGGGCAACGTATGTTAAATAATAACGTGGCTGTTCTTCCTGTGAGATGGCACGCATTTCACTTATTTCAAAAGCAAAATCCAGAGCCTATGGGGGTACCCAAATGATTTTTTGAGACAGAGTCTCACTCTGTTGCTTAGGCTAGAGTACTGTGACGTCAGCCTGGCTCTCAGCAACATCAAACATCAAGTGATCCTCTTGCCTCTGCCTCCTGAGTAGCTGAGTCTACAAGCACTTGTGACAATGCTTATCTAATTTTTCTATGTTTAGTAAAGATGAGGGTCTCATTCTTGCTCAGGCTGGTCTCAAACTCCTAACCTCAACTGGTCCTCCTGCCTTGGCCTCCAAGAGCGCTAGGATTATAGGCATGAGCCACTAATCCCGTCACCCAAATGAGTCTTTGTTAAATACAAAAATGAAAAATCTGCAACACCTACCTGGAAGTCAGAAACCTTTGCATTTTTGCTACTTTTCAAGGAGTTTCTAATGGACAACTTTATTACTTTTTTGTCCCCTGTCCCAACAGCTTCACAAAATAACCCCAACATGATGTAAGGCAGCTAACCTTCCCCACTTCCGGAGAAACCTCTATTAACTAACAACCTGAACACAAGTAGATGGGAGGGGAAGGTGAAAGGGAAAAACATGGCCAAGAATGGAGAGACACAAGATGCACGTTACACTTACAAACAGCCTTCAGTCTCAAGGGTGGGCAAGAATACGGAGGCTTCCAGGGAATGCCATCTTTAAAATTAATGAGAGGGTCAATGTTGGTAGTTTTATTTCATTATCTGTGATGCACAGATTGTGTTATTCAGAGAAAGACCCCATTGTTTGATTTGGAAAAGGACTGTTTTTTAAGCTGGCAATTCTTGTGCATTTCTACGTGTATGAAGCTAGGGTATACTCCATGCAGGGAAATATGCAAGCGGCGCAGATGTTATTCATGGTGAGCTCAACCACACCTTCCACTTCTCCACCCCAACAGCAAGCCTGCTGTAATAAATAGGTTCCTTTTATCCTTGTGTATCTAAGAAAGAACAGTTATAAAACAACTGGCATTTAGAGCCATCCCAAATACGTTCTGTAGGAGGTATCCATCATACTGAAAAGGCTTCAGACCTGTTCTTCCAATCCCAAGCAAGCAGAGTTTAGCATATCAGAGCAGATACTAAGTTTCCTACTGAAAACCCAAGGTAGGCATATGATCAAAACATGGGAATTCTATGTCCCCAACCGATAAGAGCACACAGGATGATTTCCTCGGTCTCCATGGGAAGGAATGGTGCAGAACACAACGATGGGTCCAGAAACCCACTAGGTAGCTATCCCATGAAACCAGGCTGCAGGGTAGATTGGCTGTGAGTGCTTGCTGCATCCCAAAAGCACTTAAAACGACAACACATTCATTCTAATTTTAGTACTCAAAGTCCCAAGACCCTCTTGCTCCAAATCCAAGGAGTCATCTTAGGCACAGGGCACCTTAGAAGTGATTGAACACTAATAGCTTACATCTGAAACCATGTCTCTCCATAAAGTGTCTGAATGGGTAAAACAGTTCTCAAATCATCCCAGGGGTTCCCACTTGATTCCACAGACCCACCCCCCATGCCCTTTAGTCATAAGGGAACTTCTAAGTGGTGGGGATATTTTTCTGATATCCTTACCAAACTCCAGCCCTGGCAAAATGCATGGCACGCACATTCCAGCCCTTCTCAAAGTCAGACTATCTCAGGGCCTCAAATTCTGGGGGTCCAAATGGTTTTTGTGGCCCAGAGACACCAGCCACTGAGCTGTGAAACTGTGGGCGTGTTTCACAGTGCGGGAAACGCGGTGACATCCCAGGTGTCCCTGAATAACATTTCACTGTTCACAAACAGGAGGTGTTCATGGGGGTAACATGTTATGTTCCAATCATTGAGACACTTCTGAGGATGTTTTTTCTGGGAACATCTTAAATGTCCAAGTAAACTCTGAAGATGACTTTATTTTACTGAATGGTCTGAGACACCTTGTCGTCTCCGTGCTCAGCTTCTGCCATTTCTCCTCCTGTCTCTGGGCCTGTTCCTCCTCACCTCTTCTGCTCACTCTTTCTCTCTGCCTAGTTTTCAACTTGGGTGATCCTAAAGTTTCCATTCTTGGCCTTCTTTCTCCCCCAAGGCTCTACCTGTTCTCCTTGGCACACTTCATTTCCACTGCTACATATCACCTCCAGATGTCAGTGTCACCAGTCTGAGTTTAAAATACTTGTCCTGATCATTTACTTGATTTCTCCACCTGGAGGTCCCACAAATACTTTACATATAGCAACTGCAAATATGAATTCATTGTCTTCGCCAGCAAAAGGTTTTCCTCCTCCTCTGTCTTAGTAAGGACCACTACCCACCCAGTTGCTCTATTTGCTGGGTCCAATCAGGACATGGAAACCACACAGTCAATTGAAAGGGGTATGTGTAAAGAATTATTAAACTATAATAGGGGAGTAGCTATAAAGATTAAGACTCTGAAAGAGAGCCAGGGGATAAGGGAAAGAATCTAAGTAAGGACAAATTTGGAAATAGGTCCCTTTAGTGAGCCCTGGGGTTCAGATCCCACTGGAGAAAGTGGGGTTGTAGCCCACCGTGTGATGGAGAAGTTGGCTGGGTTATTGAGGCCAGAAATGATTGACAATTATTAGGCAGCAGGGACTGACCCTCTGGGGTGCACATGAGCCCAGGCTGGTGGGCTGCTCACGGAGGAGTTTGGGCATCACTGTGAGCCTCAGACCCAGAGTGTGTCACTCATAGGGATGGCAGCAGGAACACTAGGGCAGGCCAAGTCAGAGCAGCAGGATGAACAAGGGCCTGCACATTCTGGGCATGCTGCTGGGGCAGGGAGCCCATGGATGTCCCCCTGCACACACCCACACCGCCACACATCAGCACACCAAAACCAGAAAGAGAGACACTCTTCTTCCTGCAGGGTCCCTCCAACACCCTCTATGGCCATAGTAAAAGGAGAAATGCTTCAAGAGTCCAGCTCATTATCACTGAGCATATAGTGGAGGGTGAATCTGGAGCTTAGTAACAGTAAATCAATGACCAGCACGGACACTGTTGCCCCCACTCAACTCCTCCTTCCCTCACTTCCTCACATTGAGTCACCAAATCATGCTAACGACTTGGCAGACCAATGCATCTAGTGTTAACTCCGTCCTCTCTCCAATCCCTGCCCCTCTGCTTTAGTTTCTCCTCTTCTCGGCCATCATGTGGACTTCAGCCATGGCCTTCATATTCTGACCCCAGCCCCATCCCACACAACCACAAGGCAACTCACTAAAATAACAAATTCATCCTTATTCTGCCCCTGCTTTAAAAGTTCTGGTGGCTAATGTAAAATACTAACCAGGAAAAAATGTGAGTGTGGAGGAAAGAGGTATACAGGACACTCTGTACTATCTGCTCAGCTTTCTGCAAGCCTAGAACTGATCTACAAAATAGAGAATGTTAACTCAAAACAAAACGAAACAACCCTTTGTGGCTTTTGCCAAACTCCTTATCCCAGCATCAGGTCATTCCCGACCTCTGTGTCTTTGCAGCTTCATCTTTTAGTTCCGGTCAGTCTGGATTTCACATACCAAGCCCTGCATTTCCACAGCTCTAACTGCAAACCAAGTCATCTGCCTCCTCTGGAACACTCTTTCTTGCTTTCCTCCACTAGAAAATTGCTACTCATCCTTCCAGTTCCAGCTAGGATGACAACTTTCCCTGAAACCTCCCCAGACATGGAGAGGTTTCTGCTCCCATTTTGTTTCTTAACATTCAATATTATAATAAATTGTCTATTTACATGTTAGGCTTTGTCATATATTTATAAACGAGAGGGCCAGAACTATTTCGATTTTGACCACTTATCCCCAACACCTGGTACAGAGTAGGCACTCAAGACATGTTAGTGAGTGATGAATGAATGATGGAAAGAACACCAACAGCCCACATGAAAAATTTATTGCCGTGTCTCTGCAGTTGGAGAGCAATATCATTTAGATAGTCAGGTTACCTATCTTATAGGAGAAAGAAAATGAAAAAAGCTAGACCTTCCTATATGCCCATCCTTAATATAAAGCAGAATGTTGACACTCAGTAAATTTTCAATCACTGACTCAAAATGATTAATAAATATAGGAGAATTGGATACTCCTGGGCCTGGGCTCTTGAGTAGAATAAATTGTCAAAATGATGAATGACTAACATTATTTTACTTTCAATATTTCAGCATTCAAGGATGCTGTGCCATTTCACTAATACTAACTCAGAAATCCAAATGGCTTCTATTGAGTGGTACTATTACCGCCCCCCCCTTTTTAAAAGATATTGTCTCACTCTATCCCCCTGGGTAGAATGCTGTGGTATCATAGCTCACAGCAACCTCACACTCTTGGGCTCTAGTGATCCTCTTGCCTCATCCTCCTGAGTAGCTGAGAGTACAGGCGCCCATTACAACACCTGAGCTAGTTTTTCTATTTTTAGTAGAGATGAGGTCTTGCTCTTGCTCAGGCTGGTCTTGAATTCCTGAACTCAGGCAATCCACCCACCTCAGCCTCCCAGAGTTCTGGGATTACAGGTGCGAACCACCACATCCGGTAGTACTATTACCTTTTAAAGTCTAGTTGGCAAATGAGTAGGAGAGTGTACATCTGTGATCATAATTCTGGCCTCCATTAATAATAAGTGTTCCAGGCTCCAAGTTCAGTGCTGCACTTGGAATCTTCACTTAATCCTCACATCAGCTAAATCAATTCTTTTTTCCATGAGTGGGGACAGTTCTTCAAATGGCACACTAATTTATTCCTTTCAAATTATCTCATTAGTGAGGGTGCTAATAAGTGCTGTTGAAAGATTTTGTCACAAGAAGACCAGGAGCATAGCCTGGGTTTTTTACTATCCAGTCACCATCACAGGATCCCTTGCATGGGACAGTTTGGAACCTGGCTCCAGACCTCCTGCTTTTTAGGTTGACCCGAGGAGGGACTGTGCCACCCTAGCATCATTCGTGTTCAGGCAGGCATCCCTGTCCTGAGGGTGCCACTAAAGATGGAATTCAATTTGTGTTTGATGTGTGTTGCAAGCAAAAAGTACCACAAAAACACTACCCCGCTTTCTAGGTGTAGAACTTTGGCACTACTCGTAGTGACACGAACCAGACACAGTGACACAGGGCAGCCTATCACTCTTAGCTTTCACCCTGTGCTCGCCCAAGCCCTGATACTCCCAGCCAAACAAAAGCATTACACACTGGATTGATCACCTTTATAAATCAGTCCAGGACACCCACCCTTATAAGAAACCAAAAATTGATTTCCACCAGACAAGACTTGTCTTAGATCGAGGCTGGCCATTTGGCCCATCTGCAAATCTCCTTGACACTTTCCTCCTCATCCTAGGGACTGCCAGACAGCTCTGGGGAAATGCTGGGCTGACATTTAAAAATTCCCTTTACTCGCAAATAGCCTGCATTACTTTTCATGCTATAGCTATTGTAATCAAGCACACGTAACCATACTTCAAATTGCAAACATTATTTGTTTTATACATAATTACATCTCCACTTAATGAAAGGACTTGAGCTCAAATTTTGACAGTGAATTTTTAATTGTCTTTTGTGGACATGACTTCTGTTGTTATACATAAAATTAGCCCTGTGTTGTGAAAGCTGCCATAGCTGTCATTATTTCATTAGCATATAGAGGTTGTCTGGTTGTATTTTTAAATATTCATTAATTTGATGTGAGGTCATTCTCAGCATAAAACAATGTGTTATAGTCATAAGTGATTAAGCACCGTAAATCTTGCTTCGTGGCATAAAATCACTGACTGATGCCTAAAACCATTGCGCATGGTATAAATCTAAAGATAGAAGCAAAAAGCAGAATTCTAGCCAGAGTTCTAGAGTGGGCCAGGTATCTGTTGGTGAGAGAGACCATTTGAATATAATTTGCATTCAGTGTGGAAACAACCATCTTTTAGGTCACTCGAGCTTTAACTTTTACCATTTAGTAGTGGTCCAGGAGCAAGAAAAAAATTTTAAATCGCTTTGATTCTAAAATGTCATTTTATAGGGCTCACAACTGACTTGGTAAAGACTTTTAAGGAAAAAAAGAAACAAGCACATTGGATGTACATGTTGATGCTAAGATAATCTTTAGAATCCAGGAATTACGACCAAAAGTTTACTCAAGTGCCTCATACAACTTAGAATTACTTTTCTCATACAAAAGTTTGGAGGCATTTTTCCATTTTGATGCTTCCCATGACCTTGACCTCCGTTGCCCTTGGCATTCCTCACTGCAATCATCAAGAGATTCTAAAGTCAAGTTGAGCCATCATTTTACGTGCAATAATTCAGCAATAATGCCTTACGCACCTCCCGTGCCTTAAGTCAGTGTCCCTGCCAGACTCTGATCTTAAGGAGAGACCCTCCCATCCTTTACCTCTTTTGTTTTTATTCCTGGAGTCTAGCACTCTGCCTAGAACTGTAGAAGTCCTGGGAATGATGGAAAAAGCAAGAGTTTTGTTGTCATAGAGGTCAAATTCCATTCACAGCCATACATACCATCTGCTTGACATTGACAAAATCACCTTCTGACCTTGGTCACACTTGGTTTTCCCCTCTTCCAAACATTGTCATGAGTAATGTCTACCTTGATGAGTAATTGCGAAAAACAGACAGAGAAGCTAACGTTTTGTGTGAAACACATTGTATTTACTTAAGAAATGTTAGTATTACTATTGCCATTTTTAAAAACTTTTAAATTATTATTAGAGACAGTGTCTTGTGTGGTCACCCAGGCTAGAGTGCAGTGGAGTGATCAAAGCTCACAATAACCTTAAACACCTTAACTTAAGCCACCCTCCTACCTCAGCCTTCTGGGTAGCTGGCAATACTGTCACACACCATCACACTCAGCTAATTTTTTGTTTTATGTTTTATAGAGACAGTGTCTTACTATACTATCTAGGCTGGTCTTGAACTCTTGGCTTCAAATGATCATCCCACCTCTAGCCTAAAAGTGTTGCAGTTAAAGGCTTGAGCCCCCGCACTCAGCCACTATTATTATTTTTAACAGACAAGTATGTGCTCAAATGTTTGCAATAGTCTTAATGGGTAGTGAGCAAATGAGGAGAGATTACTAACTAAACTTATTTCTGCCCTATCTCCAATTTGCCTGACAATGAACATAGTAAAGCATAAAGGTTCTTACACTCATATAAACCATTAAAAATTCTCAAGAAATTGTAGGAGGCTCAAAATCCACATTATAAGAGGGAAGGTTTCGTGGCATTTGCATTTGTGAAACTTAAGCTGCTCCCTGCTTCCCCAGTTTGAGTCACATGTCAGGTTAACAGAGCATAGTAAAAACTTTGTAAAACCTGTCATCTGAAGTAAACTGTGAAGGAATCTGAATTTGCACTGACGTTAATGAACATTTTTCATTATCTTTTCATCAATGGTAATCCATTCATTATGAAGCACTGGCGGCTCTTCCTATTTCTACTTTCCCTGCTAGATGCTTCTCTACGAGTAAAGCAGAATGCAATATTGGAGTCAAATTTTATCTACATTATAATTAATAAGTTGCAGAATTATGCTGAAAGTAAAAGAACTGTCAGTATCTTGCCCTTAGAACAGTGCCAAGGCCAGGCCAAGGTGAAGTAGGAACCAAATAAATGGAAAAAAGAAAATAGTTATAAGAAGATGTACATTTCTATGTCAAGCAACTTTGCGAGGTGAGGGGGGATTGTGCTGTAATTTCCAAAGGACCAGAAAATAAAACCCTAGTAATAATTGTTACCATTTTTGAGAAATTAATCATATTTCAGACACAGTGCAAAACATCTCATTTATTCTTAAAACAGTCTTCTAATCCAGGTGGGGTGGCTCATACCTGTAATCCCAGCACTTTGGGAGGTCAAGGTGGGAGGATCACTTGAAGCCAGGAATTCTAGACCAGCTTGGATAACATAGCAAGACCCCATTACTACTAAACCAAAAAAAAATTAGCCATTGTGATGGCATGTGCCTATAGTCCCAGCTACTCAGAAGGACAAGGTAGGATGACTGCTTAAGACCCAAGTGTTTGAGGTTACAGTGAGCTGTGATCACTCCACTGCACTCCAGCTTGGGTGACAGAGTGAGACTTTGTTTTTTTTAAAACAAAACAAAACAAAAACCCCCAGTCTTTTAACTTTAATTTTGAGTTTGGTACTACTATTCCTGTTTAACAGATGAGGCTTAGAGAAATCAAAGCACACACTTACCCAAGTTCAGAGCTGGGACTAAATTTATGTTCTTGACCATTTTGTTAGGTACCAGCACAAGCAAACATTTTCAGCCTTCGGGAGAATAAATTCAATAAGTACAAAGAACCTGCTAGTGCAAGGCACAAGTCTAAGTATGCAGGGTGCACAGAGATGGAAAGGGTATTCCCTGTCTTCCAGACTGCAGTGCTGGTGCACTGTGAATCAGGGGCATCCCGCCCAAGCTAAGAGGGAGGGAAGGAGGAAAGAATAAGGAAAGGAAGGGAGGACCCTGCATCTCAGGTCCTTGCTCACCTCTCTTGCTCTCTCTCAGACTCATTCTCCCCATCTTTCAATGGAAATGATGACACCGGTGCTATCTACAACTCAAAGTCACAGTGATGACAAGTATCAAAAGGAGACCGTATACATTGTGGGGCTATAAAGCAGAGAACTACTTTTATAAAAAAATACCAAGTGTAATGTGCGGAACAGTGAATTTGGAGTTGATGTCCTTGAATTCTAATTTCTGGCTTTGCCTCTTGTCGACAACATGACCTCACAGAGGACTCTTCTTGTGCCAGATCTTGCTTCCTCATTCATTAAATGAGCAATTGGATTCCAAAACAACTCTAAGACGCCATAATTGTGTGAAGCATTGAGGGAAATGTTCAGTAGAAGTTTGTAAAATTATTTGTAGTTCTATCTCATTGCCCGTACATCAATGCACATTCATAATATTGACTGCAAAGACTTTCAAATTTATATTAATATGCTATCTAGGAGAATAAGTGAAAATATTAAAAGATAAATTGTGGCTGAGACTAAGGAATAATATTATGCCAGTTCATTTATTCGAGAAATATTTATGGAGCACCGTGATATGATAAGAGTTGGAAAAAGCCTAAGCGCCTTTGTTTTTTCTACTTTGCTACATTGTCTCCCGAGGTAATAAGTGGCAGGCTGGCACAGGGCAGAAGCCAGGAGGATCTGGAGACAGGTTCCCTCCTGACTTCCTCACTAGCCCTGTGGCCGCTGCTGAGTATTTAACTGCTCTGAGTCCTGTAGCCCAGCATGTAAATGCATCTAAAGCCCCTTCAGAGGGTTTCATGAGGACTCAATTATTTGGTGCTTATAGAGATGCCTACACATAGTAGGTGCTTACCAAGCTGGTAAGTAACTAGCTAGGATCTGTTAGAGAAAGTGCGGGAACTAGCGTTCATGGTAAGAGCCAGCAGCCACATGCTGGAGAACTGGGGTGCTGCATGGGGAGATTTGTGGTTTCTGTCTTTCTCCATTTCAACTACTTGAAGGGGCCCATCTGAGTCACAACAAGCCTCAGATCAAAACAGTCTCCTGTAAAAGGAGAGGTGCTTATACAACCTTCCCAAGTATAAATCACCAAACTCACACCTGTGTGCGTCTCCTGCTGTGTCACCCCCTCTTGTTGAACTTTGCTAATTTGCACTCTGTAACCCAGCCAGGCAGTTCAGAGCAATGTGGTGGGAAGAGTTTTTATATCTGGAACCCCCAAACTGAGAACTGAGTCATATAATCTCTTCAAACTTTTTTAATCTGTAAAATGGGAATAATGATATCTCTTCCACTTACTTTGCAAAGTTTTCAAGTACTGAGTTAGAAAATGCTTTTAAAACACTTCTAAGACTGTGGCATTGTACAAACATAAAGGCAGAACTCAGAGCCCAGGGAGCGTGTGAGTCAGCCTGTGCAGAGCCGCCGGCACTCACAGTGGGATAAAGCAAAGCTCACAGCCGAACATCAGGAGCCCAGAGGGACAGTTTGAACGTGCAAAAAGCAGCCAGATGCTGTTGAGAAGTCACATCCATGAACATGGAGATGGAAACAGGAGCAGGTATCTGTCTCCTAGCTGATTCTCCATGCCTCGACCTCACCTTTCACATCCTCTACCCATTTACTCTTACTGATGCATGTGCCGTGGCCAAAGCAATCCTGGTCACTAGTGGTAAAAGGGAGTATGAAAGCAAATAAGGGATGGCCCAAAAGTTGCCCCCTCGAGTCACCATACATTGGGAAAATGGGAAATTATAGGTAAATGCACCTTTACTTATGTACAAAATGCTCATTACAAAATTTTACAAAATACTCTCTACCTGTTGGCCATCTCTTTGTAAAATTTTGTGGTATTTTCTATTTTCCATATGTATGGCGACTTTAGAGGGAGATTTTTGAGACATCCTTTACATCTAAGTAGATCCAATCCACTTACTAGCTGCTTACTGAATTCACTCATTCTATGAAGAAATTATCTCCAGCTTGGATGAAATATACCCTATCCACTGGGGCCAAAAAACTATTAAGACTCACGCTGCCTCATGAGTCAGGCCTACAGGAATTAGAAGGAATAGAACCTTTTCCCACAACCCACCCCATTCCCAGGACTCTGCAATGGACATGCAGGTAAATTGAAAGAACAATATTCATTTAGGAAATAGACACTATGTCAGGAGATATGTAATCCCCCATAACTTTGATTACAAAAATTCTGACTACATAACTCTGATTACAAAACCTCCCTAGTAATTCTGATTACAGAGATGGAGTCAGCAACTGAGCCTCCCTCGGAAGATGTATTGCCTCTGCAGCTAGGAAGAGTTAAAGAGATCTCCAGTAGCTCAAAGCTGATGTAAAGGAGGCTAGAGAGTTGCCCAGACTAGAAGGGAATTGGAGATGACAGGGGTCTAAATATGACAGACAGGTCTCTATCATAGGCCATGGAAAAGAATTTACTCCAAAAAGAACCACACTTTAATAATAAATAGTAGAAAAGATATGACTGAGAATTTGCCTCGAAAAACGAATCTATATAAGTTTATCTCATCCTAGATTTGGCAAAATTTAGGGTACCACTATGCTGTAATTCATTGAATGATCATAAAAAATAGTATTCATTTAAAATAATTTTGTAGCAGACATTATGATAGCACAATGCAGCATCTTTGCCATCATATATGCTTTCCGCAGCATGATCCAAAAGATAGTCACATTTACAGAGTTAGATGAGAACCCCCTCCGTTTTCCTAATACCAGTGCTTTGATATTGAAATTATTTCCACTGAAGCATCTATCTTATCATCATTCTTGCTAATTCTTTTTTCCATTTCAGTTATTAACGGATCTAATTCTTTCAGAAGCTTATGGGTCACTAGCTTTGCAATTCCCCACCATTTTCACTAATTTGGGGAAACTGTACATTTCTCATAAGACTTTCTCTTTCTTTTTTTCTCTCTTTCTCTTTCCTTTACCATTGCAGTTGTGTTGTCAGGTAACATCAGACACTGGCAAGAAATTGATCTCCAAAGACAGGATGGACCTAGTAGAGGCATTCCTGTAAAGAAGTGAGATGGACAATAACTGATTTTATAAGCCATTGATTCATGTGTGACATGTTGATATGACAATTTTTTGCTTCTCTACTTGGCATCCTAAACATGGAGGTTTTTTTTTTTTTTTTAACATGGAGGTTTTGAAGAGCTTCCATTTATGGTAAAAAGCAACATTCTAAACCAAACTCTGAACATCAAGCACTTTAATTTAATAATTCAATCTTTTTTTTTTATTATTGAATCATAGCTGTGTACAATAATTCAATCATGGGGTACAGTGTGCGGGCTTCAGATACAATCGGAGATATTTTCATCAACCTGATTGTGATAACATTCAAGAGACTTTAAACAACTAATCATCGACAAATACAAACTGTAGGGTTTTTCTTTTTAATTTTAGGGGTGTAGTATTTTAGATTATTTAAAATATTTACCTGTAAGGCTAAAGAGTCCTACATTATAAATTGCTAAGACTATGTGTTTCTGGATAATACGTGTGTATATATGTAAATACATATAAACATATAGATATAGATAAATGTGTGAGCATATACACATATATACCAACCTCTGTTGATTTATAATTATATTTAGGTTATTTAACCTATATAAAAACAGCAGTATAAGCTTTATATTTTGTTTTATTGTGTGTTTCTATAAGCAACCACATTGACCTTATTAAATTTCCCATTAATACTGATTTGCCAATCTTTTGGCGATGTGCTACTTTCCATGAATTCTTACTGAGAAATGAAATGAGATCAAAATTATTAAACTATAGTAAGTAATCATTTTTTACAGCTGTTTACACTCCTTTGGACACATCATTAATGCGTAAGTGGTTTTTCTTCTATATTTGTATTGCAAGTTGATGATTATGGTGAAAATAGACATATTTTCAAGACATTTCATTTGTATTATCCTTCAACACATACCGTTCATGATAGAAATCGTCGCTGAGAAGCTCTTATGCCAGTGTGAGTCGTTAGGTCTTTTTCCGTTTGTTTGTTTTGATTCGCTTTTGGATCCATCACCTCAGTTTCTTATTTACCCTGGCATATGCTTTCTGGCAGTAGGCACTAACGCACACACACACAGCAGATGTCATTTGTATTTTATATTCAATCAAATGTTTCAAGCACAAATATCTCCCAACAACTTCATCACCATTTTGTTGAGGTTCACCCAACCTGTTGATTTACGTGGTTATGTTGTGATGTCAGCTATAGTTTGAAAGTGAAAATTTCTTTCTCATCTGTTTCCTCTAGGTTATAAATATATTGCAGTAAATACAATAGCCTATGACTTAATAAGTACAGAGAGCCTGTTACTTGCTCAAGACTATAGAGCACAGAGAAAGGGCACCAGAGGTAGTGACTGCGCAAAAGGAGTATAAATGGAAACAAAAAGGAAATAAACACTATTGTGTTTTACTCTTTTTAAGCTTATCAGGTTAAAAAGGTTATCTACGTCAATGCATCTTAATTTGGAGAGCCCTGTTGATCATCTCATTTAAAGCTATGAACACTCTTCCAAATGCCACATATATACCCCAAAAGTTGCATAAAGTATTAATAAGTTCATGTATCCCTAAATAAGAACCTCTGTTCTAAGAGAATAATTTCTGTTGCATATGGATATTCTGAAGATTAAACTAGATGATGTAACTAAAAAATTCTAGCACATTGGAGTAGAATTTAGAAGATGTACAATAAATATTGGTACATTTTCCCTATTCCTCTTAATATTTGAAATACATATTTTATTTCAAAATGTTCAGATTTTGCTGGTGACTAAATGCGCTTCCACTGGCAAAACACATAAAAATAGCATCCCATCTTGAAGTTTGTATTGACATTGTAGAAAGCCCAGAATTCAACTATAAAATTGGGAGTTTGGGAAAACAAAAATGGCTTGGGAGCTTTCATTTCTCTGCTACCCGCCCCCCAAAAAACAGTTTCCCATTTATCTTCTATCCATGGCAGAAATATAAAGCCCATTTCCAGGAGCCTCCCTCTCACTAGTCTTCAAACTCTGCCACTCCACTGGTTCCTTTCTCTGTCCTGATATAAATTCCACCTGGAACCTCATGCCATTATTACGTATTTCTTTTCTTATATTCACTAACCTCTTTCAAAATAGTCTCTATTCCTTCTTTCACATTCTTCCCTTAAATTTCCCTCTGCATTGTGCCTTTATCTCACTACTGTAGCATCTGTGATTATGTCCCCCTTGAACTCCTAAATGCTGCCTCTCATACCTCACACTGGGGAACTCTCCACAGCATGGCCTAACTTCTTCCTCTTCTAGAATTATGGCTGCCCTTGGAGTCTTTCCCTCCTTCTCTCCCTCTCCTGGATCTGCTGCACCATTTGGGTCCTCTTCTTTATTGCTTTGACTCTTGTCTTCCCTCCCAGCCCATTATTAAGATTTCCCAAGATTTTTTTCTTAGATCCTTTTCTCTCATTGTTACGTGCTCTGCCTGGGGAATCTCACCAATTCTCATTGTTGCAATTTCTACCCTGTAAACTGATGACTTTCAAATCTATACTTAGATCTGCCATCTGAATTCCAGATCTATATCTGTTTGGATACTCTACAAATACTTCAAAGTTTATGTTTCCCCAAATCCAGGCCCTCGCTTGCCCCCAGTCCAGGCTCCACCTGCCCTACCCTGTCTTAAAACATTAATATTCACCAAACCCTTGATAGATACCTGAGACTCAACTTTGACCCATATCATTGCCCTGAAAATTCTTCCTTCGTAGCATTTCCGGATTTGGCAGCTTCTCCATGACACCCTAATTTGGGCCATCTTATCAGGATTTATAGAATGGCCTCTGTTCCCACACTCTGTTTGCAAATCCACATTACAAATATCTGTCGGACACTCTGCTCAAACAGATGATCATGAGCTCTCAGCACTCACAAGCAAAAGACCAGTCTCTTTTGTTCAACATTTGAGGCCCTTCACACAATGGTCCCGACGCCTGGCTTTCTAGCCTTTGGAGTCACCAACTCTCTTTACGTATGCCTCTGTGCCTTTGTTTAGCTCCTATTTCTGGTAAATTTTGCGAGAAATTTGTTCAGTCTAGCCAATCTCTTAGGTTCCAGCTCCGATGTCACCTTCTCTGTAAAGACTTATTTTACTTTTCTAATTCTGTAATCACAATTTCGTTAATGATGTTGGCAGAGCGTGTATCATACATGGTTATGCACAGTTGTTCAGATTGTTCACTGAACAAGGACACCTACCCAAGAGGGCAAATATTTGAAATCTAGCCCACAGCAGAAGAGAGCATCTCTTCTAATTCACGCACAGTTGCAGTGTAGGTTAGTGATGACACAGTATCAAAAAGAACTTCAGTTTAGTGCTTGCTGAGGACACCTGCCTCTGTAGACTATGAGCTCTTTGAGGCTAGGTTTCCCTGGTCTGCATATCTTCAAGGCCTAGTGCAGTCTCTTACACAGGCTTGCAAAGGTTATCAATTTTGGAATACTAACAACAGCAACAATAGCAATGCTGTATCAACATTTTAAAATCTCTTGTGTTGTAGAAACACTTCTGGGAGCTTTGCATGAATAATCCCAGTTATTGCAATATACTTAAGGAGAAGGTGTTATGATTATTTCCACTCTATATATCATGAAACTAGATCTATAGCTCTGAGAGGTTTGATTGCTTGCTTAAATTCACACAGTCAGGATATGAACAAGCTCATCTAACTCCAGAGCCTGGGCCCTCAAACACGATGATAAACAGAATAGTTTATCACACAACAGAAAAGAGCTCTCAGGCCCAGTGTGATAAAGCTCAGCATCATTGGAAAAGCTGAAGTGTCTTTATAGAAAGCAGAGTCTGATGAAGAGCAAACCCAAAGGCATCCCAACATCAAGCTGTATGAAGACAGACGTAACCTTTCTGCACAGAAACAGAGCGAGCTTAGCCCCTGCTGTCTCGTGGGAGTTTAAGAGGAGTTATCCTCCTGGCAGGTTAGCACCATGCACAGTTAAGAGGGCTGAGCCTCTGACTTGCTGTCCACCGGTGCCTCTTACTCTGCCTCTTGCCACTAGCATCATCTTTCTCCTGCGGGCTTTGAACCTCAGCCAGGTGTTGGCTCACATTCAATCCCAGTTGCAGCCAGCTCTGGAGCTGTGGAGCCCCTGTTAGGCTCAGATGACAAGGGGCAGGACTGCCATCCATCATCACAGGATGTTACTGCCAGCCCGGCAGGCCGCTCATTCCACTCAGGGCTCGTTAACACATAGAATGGGAGACTCAGCACAGACACCTCCGGAGAGGAGGGCCTGCTGACAGGTGAGCAGTCATCTTCAAACGACCACAGGAGAAGGGCAAGATCTCTTTCCAAAACAGCCTTCACATGTGTTAAAAACCACGGTTAGTCCTTATGGCAGGCTGTTGAAAGGAGCCCCTTGAAATGCCTAGGTCGTCCAGAACTCATCCTTCTATCTACTAACAAAACTATCTTGAAGTTAACCCCCAAGATTCTAGATAGTCCTAGAAAATAGAGCATGACAGGGCTTTGTATTTCTTTTCTCTTCAGAATCCTGGTTTAATTTCTACCTTTCCTTCTAAGCCTGCTCTAGCCCTGAAGGATTTTTCCCTCCTCTGAGCTCATGGAGCATGTATATCTATATCACATATTTGAAAATTTCAATTCCATCCATCCTCCCACCCACCCATCCGTGGCAGGGGCCAAGATAGAGAGACCATTTAAAGTTCTACCCATATCCTCAAGGGAGAGTCCCATCCAACGGGTAAGGAAGGTGGGTAGACAGGGAATTCCAATAAAGAGTGATCGATTCTATAATAAAGAAAGGCAAAGGTGCTTGAAGCTAGCAGAGTTGATGTGTTAATTCTCCCAGGCAGGCCTAAAGAGAGGCTACACGGAGGACATGCATCTGTGAGTCTTGAAGGAGAAGAGAGAGAAGTTAAGGGGTTCAGGCAAAAGCCAGTCCTTCAAACTATTCATTACAGAAACTCAATGTAGATTTATTGGTACTGATGGTGATAAAATTTCCCACAAAGAGAACGATGGACTCTCAAATGCTATCGTCAAATGATGCATTAAGCCTTTATTGGAAGAGACTGAAGGGACCGCAGTTTAATCCAAGGAAGTCGAGACAACAGTGACTCTGAGACTCAAAACAGACAAATCTGAAGAGCAAATGACTCAGTGTTCCTCATCAGGCTGCTGAAGGAGCTGCCAATATCACCTCTTTCAAGAACTATTTATTTACAGGCAAAGCCTGGCATTTCACTGTGTTGTCTTGGTTTAGAAAAATACCTCCAGGATCCCCAGATGATATCCTAGAATAGATTCTAACTGATCGGTTTCGATTGAGAGTGTGGCTCCATTCAAGCTTGTCAGAAATAATCATTTTAATTTTCTATAAATGCCTTTGTGGCCCTTCTTGCTTAAGTAATCATTGTTTTAAATGATGCAAATGACTGTGTCCTTAGAATCACCAACATGGCTATTGATTCCTCTAATTTTTTATATTTTTGCACTGAGTTTTAAAAAATGAAATGCTTTAGCCCTAAAATACTGCAAGTAAAGATGTTTTCATCTGTTGGTTAAACCTCCAAATACTCCCTTTGGAACAGAGGGATTTTTTTGTTTGGTAAGTTTTTGTTTGTTTTGTTTTGTTTTGTTTTTTATATGTCAGGAGAACCTCTTTGGGGACTATATGAAAAGAAAGAAAAATGCCTAAGAGCTGAGGATAAGTCAAGTTGGTAATCATTGTCATTTTGTTGATGTGGGAGCATCTGTCTATCAGCATTGCCAGCACATCTATCCCCAGCATTTACTTGTATGCCAGAAAGTAATTTTTCCTCTACCCCTGGTGGTGAATCTCTGGGAAGGAGGGCATGGGAGACTGGATCTGTGACTTTTAACTTGTTGGAAGGGGCGGAAACAACTATCAATTCAAGGGCATTTGGCAAGTATTTCAGTATGAGAAAGGATGTATGTGTACTGTTTATGTGAAGTTTAAGCAGAATAATGAGTCCAGAAAGGTAACAAATAAACAGGGAAGCCATGTAGGCACTTGTGTCAGTCTGGGTAAAGGCTAAGCTTCTATAACAAAGAGGCCCAGAAGTACAGTGGCTTAAGATACAAATTTTCTTTTATCTCACATAATAACTTAGAATGGAATGGTCCAGTGCCAACATGAACACATGGCTTCCAGGATTTCTCCAGTTATTGTCATGTCTCAGAGAGTAGAAAGAGGGACAAGGAAGTTTGAGAAAATATCTTTCTCTTTAAAGAAGATATGCCAAAATTTACATACATTGTTTTGGTTCATCTCCTTTTAGCCTGAATTTCATCTCATGGTCATACCTAGCTACATGGAAGGTTGACAACTATTGTACTATTGTTTTGAGCACAATAAAAATAAATTCAGGGTGTTCTCTTACTGAAAGAAAGAGGTCATCAATGAATGGCAAGTTAATATAAATGTCCAGGGACCCAAAATAAATTTGGAAGTGAAGTCATACTATGGAGCTTTGCACATCATAAACACTGAATACGTAAATCAAGTCTGGATTGATGGATGAGTGAGCAAATGACAAATGGGATGAGAATGTTCATGTCAGCATCTGGAGACTCCAGTTAAATAGGGGGAGAGTCACAAGGCAGAATGCCACACAAATGGATTCACATAATTACAAAAGAAGGGGAGTGTGCGGCTTACCCTTGTACACTTTCTTTTAAGTACAGCCAAGCAGAGGTTGGCAGAGCTTAAGACTCATCTAAATGGTGGTCTCAGCATCTCTCAGCTGGGGGATTCAGCCAGCTGAGACCCAGACTACTACCCTGGCATTCAACTTCACTCAGGTAATAAGATTCTTCCACTCTCAGCATCCCTTTCTCTGTAGGTCAGCTGCTCTCAGAGTATGGTACACAGACCAGCTAGCTATATTGGCATCATGCAGGAATGCATTAGAAAAGCAAATTCCAAGAATCACTCTAGATTCACTGTATCAGAAACTCTGGGGGCAGGACTCCGAAATCTATGTTGAATGAAGTCATCCTCCAGATGACTTTGATGCACACTTGAGTCTGAAGACCTCAACTCTAGGCGATGACTTTCCATTAATAATAACCTATTTTCTCCTGCCCTTACCACTTCTTATCTTCAGTGAGATGAAGCTCTTGGATGTAGCTTGGGTTGGACTGTAGCTCACAGGAAGAGATTGACAGATTCTGTTCTGATATCCTACTCTAAAAAGGAATTTCAAAAAGTCTCTTTTTCATTTGCCCATCTTTATACACAGTGAATATATAAGCCATCCAAGATAGCAACTGTAGCCAACACTATTCCCAAATATCTCCAAGGATGGAAATCATAAGTATTCTTTGTTATCTAGTTCCTGTTTTTAATCAGCCTTTAGGATATAGAATACACACACACACAGATATATATACATACCCACACACACATATATACACACATACACACATATACACACACATACACATATATATACACACACAGCCATCAAACTCCTCATTAAAAAGTAAGCCCATTTATTCTTGAGTAATACCTGTATTTCCAAGAGATCCTTAATCTTAGGTCACCCTAATTATTATTTGCATACTCAAAGATATTTATTAAATCATTATTTACTCTTCTCTATTTTAAATTTAACAATTCCTCCAACAGTAACATCTTTCTTTTAATTCTGGATGATTCAGGTAATTTCCTAAGCCTCTATCTGCATTATCTCATTAATCTGTAGAACAACCCTAACAAGTAGATGCTGTTACTTTTCTTCATTTTACACTAAGGTTCAGTAAGTTAAACAACTTGCCTAGGGTTACAGAGCTTAGAAATGACTGAGCTAAAATCCACATTTAGAAAGAGTTATTACCTTTGCTCTTAATATCTACCTGTAGGTCTAACATTGAGTTCATTCCACATCTTAGTGAAATAATAGTTTCATATTTTTCTTTGGGTTGGAAATTCAACTGTTAATCATAAGCTTTAAATGTGCTATAACTATCTGTGTATGCAGGAAGGATTATATAAATCAAAATATTTGTGGAAAATGACATTTAATAAAAATACTTATTAAAAGGGATAATTTAAAAAATAATGGCCAGGTAATGATAATGACATGAAAATGAAGAGAAAATAGAAAAGGGAGACAAAGGTAGAAAATAGCTCTGTTAGAACTGATAGCTACAGTGGACCTCTTGGAGATGATTCTTTTTGTTATCTTCATGGATACCAAAGAGCTTTTTGTTTTTTCCCAACTACTTCATGAACAGTTTCCTTCTATGTCTCACCGCTAGAAGAGGGCTTTCACGTGGAACGTGTTCACCATGTATTTGCGGAATGAATGAACATGGAGTTGAGTCTTCACCTCCAAAAAGGTCTTCTAAGGAAGGACTCTGAGTTGGGTACTCTTAACAACTGCCTATTATGTTGAAAATTATCCCTAGAGAGCAGCTAGTCCATTCTGTTAAGCCACATGACACACTCAAGGACCTACAGGTAAATAACGGTAATGTTGGAACTGAAGTCAAGAGCGAGGTTTAGGGAGGCAAACCGCTGGATTGAATCTTATGCCATATAATAGTAGTAAGCCAAGTTTCTTAACTTTTCTGTGGGTCAAATTTTTCATCTATAAAATTAAGGTGATAGTATTAGATAGGGATCATAACAGGATGATAATATTAGGCTTGTTGAGAAGAAATAGAGCTAAGGGATGTGATTCATTTACTGTTCTGCTAGCATCCTATAAGCACCTGATAAACATTATTATCATTAAAAAAAACTCAGAAATTTAATTTTCCTACACAAGTTATGCATTCGTCAAAACTCATCAAAATGACAATTAAATGATAAAAATGACTTTTATAATATACTGATCGTCATTAATGATTATGACTTAATAATCATAATCATTAATGATTATTAATGACTTTCCATAATCATTAATGACTTAATTATCATACAATAATAAAGTTATGCATTCATCAAAACTCATCAAAATGACAATTAAAAATATAAAATATTATATATTTTTAAGATTTTAGTTTTCTCAATTATTTTTTCCATTCTTTCTTTGCCATTTTACTTCCCTGCTAGAGGATGAATCAGGAAAAAGGGAGCTGATACAGTTCTGAGCTACAAATGATCAGACTTGACCTTAAATAATAAAATTTCAATAAACAATCAAGGATGAACATAAGGATGCTAACTTTATTTTGTCAAGTTAGAAAATTGAAAGAAAAAACTCCTTACTCTTTAGAATTGCCTTCATTTCTTTTCTTTTCTTTTTTTTTTTTTCAGTTTTTGGCCAGGGCTGAGTTTGAACTCACCACCTCCGGCATATGGGGCCGGTGCCTGACTCCTTTGAGCCACAGGCACCACCCAGAATTGCCTTCATTTCTTAAAACACAAAAGTAAAAATGTTGGAATCTCAGAATAAAGACAATATTTTCCAAAATAGGACTGTTTTTGTTATAGGCCTGTAATGACTCCAAATGGACTAGCATAGGCCAGCATCTGGGACTTAGGGACTTAGGGACAGACCGGGTAAGAAAGAGCCAGTAAATGCAGCTCAGGGCTGGGTTATTAGATACCTATGCTCCATCTGACCTGGACTCAGACATTAATATTATGTCCAGACAGTTTCTTCTTCTGGAATATGGATGAAGCAAGAATGGAAACAGCAGTGTCAAGCCTTGGGTGGCTTCCTGAGCTGCAAGCTGAGTTCCCTAGAAACCCAGGGCCTCCTGGAAGGAGTCCCTATGTAACCCCATCAGCCCACATCTGCTGAGGCCCCAGCTGCAGGTGGGCAATTCTCTACTCAGGGCATGTGTTTATGTCCAGGAGCTAAGAGCAGGGCACGGTTTGAGCCTTTGGAAGGGAAAGAATTTGGCTGAGAGGACATTCCCTCTTTGATTCATATAGGGGGGAAATGTGGGTTGCTAAGTGTGTTACTTTCCTGGAGTTGCCATAACAAAGTATCACAAACTACATGGCTTAAAAGAATAGAAATTCATTCTCTGGCCGTTATGGAGGTTTGCAGTTCAAAATCGAGGTGTTGGCAGGGCTGTGCTCCCTCTGAAGTCTTGGCTATAGGAAAGAATCCTTCCCTGCCTCTTCCAGCTCAGGTAACAGTCAGCAAACCTTGGCATCATTTGGCTCAGAAGTGTATCTCCCCAATCTCCGGCTCTGTTGACACATGGCCTTCTCTCTGTGTGTCCACATGTCACCTTCCCTGGGCACAGGCCTGTCTCTGGGTCTTTTCTCCTCTTACAATGACATCAGTCAAATTGGATTAGGGCCCACCCTAATGACCTCATCATATCTACAAAGACCCTCTTTCCAAATAAGGTCAAATTCACAGGTATCAAAGGTTAGAACTTCACTGTATCTTTTCGGGGAACACAGGTCAAGTCATGTTAGTGTGTAAGATTTACTCCATGGCTGTGGTGAACAACGGTTTCGAGGAGGCTTTCAGATCTGCATCGGTTCCTCCAGGACTGTAAGAAAACTAGGCATTTACTTACTAAATGTGCTAAAACTCCAATTAATACTGACTGGTCGCCTCGTATGTGTTTATACTGCCCCATGAGGGACACTCAAGATACACGAGACCTTGTCTCTACCTTCAATCCCAGCTCTGTCTCTCGCCAGGTTACCTACCAACAACTCTCTCGGCACCTCAGTTTCACTCTCTGTAAATTAGGGATAACTGTGGTGTCCTCTTATTATGGTTGCTATGAGGATTAAAGGAGATAATAGGCACTGTGTGGGCCTCAACAAAAGCTTAACAAATGTTGGCAATTGCTAGTACTGTATTCAAAAAGCCTACAACCCAGCCTGAGAACAAAGCACACCCACAGTTTGCAGAATAAGTAAGAATCAAAAGTGTGATATATATACCAATGTTAGAACTTAGAAGTTCTGACAAAGGAAAGCGAGAATCTCAGATATTGACGCACTGTGTGATTTATGGCATGTGTCTGTATGCGAGTGTATAAATGTTAAGTGTTTGGGTGTGGGGGTAGTATGGTAGGGGAGCAGTAATCTGGAGATTGGAACTCTTTCCTGAGACTGATGAAGAACCTAGGACTCTTTCTTCCTTTCCACCTACCCCATGGTTCTTGCAAAGCCCCCAGGACTCATTCAGTGCTGTGTCTGCCGCCTCGCTGCTGTTAGCCATGTGCACATCCCCCCGAAAACTCTGTTAGGCTTGTGCATTAGCTGGCAGGTCACCTCATGGCTGTGAGATATGTTTTCTCATTTTGCCTAAAACCTACTGTCTTCAAAAACTCCCTACTCAAACTCCCTGCTCACTGTCCGCATTTGATCAAGGCCACTGCCTTATGGGTTCAAATTGAGTATCATTAAACAAACAAGCAAACAAATAAAAATCTATTGCATCTTGAAGAAATATGCATACTTACAACAAAGAAAGAGATGTTGATAAAGCTCTGAAACAAATAAAACCCCTCCAAAGCCCTATCTGCTGTCAGGATTTTAGGAAGATTCTTATCTTTCACTTTAAAACAGTCTAAAACATTTTTTTCATAGGCAAGCTCTCTTTTTTTAGAATTAAAGTAATGGATCTGGAGCCGTACTAACCACCTATCCACTTATATCCATATTGCTATAATAATAATTGTACTATTAATTGATTAATCTAGCCTGAGGCATTCAAGTGTCTAAACACAAAATTAGAATGAAATTGCAACAATAAAGAGATCAAATGAGATAATTAAAACATAAAAGATGACAAATGCTAACTCAAGAAGTCTTTTGTGTGTCCTGAATACTTGCTACTTATTTATAAGGCATTGTTTGCAGATTCCTAAGGAGAAAGTTCAAGGCAGAATAATTTAAGTGATGTGTTTACACACAGAGTGTTACACTCACCGAGGATTGATTGCAGCCCATTTGAAGATCCAAGCATAATATACTCCATAGGATATTATTTTGATATAGAAGATGTGTTGAACTGGCATTAAGGTACTTCTCACATTTCTCCTAAAGCAATAAACTTGAAGAAAGAACATTTGTAAGAAACATGGAAGGGGGAGGGTGAAACAGGCAACTGGAAGCAAGTCAAGAAGTTTAAATAAGTAATCTGCATTCACAGAATTAAAAAGAAGCAAAAAGCTGGGTGCGATGGCTCATATCTGTAATCCTAGCATTCTGGGTGGCCGAGGCAGGAGGATTGCTTGAACTCAAGAGTTTGAGACTAGCCCAAATAAGAGCAAGACCCTTTCTTTACTAAAATAGAAAAAAAAAAATTAACTGGGTGTTGTGCCAAGCGCCTGTAGTCCCAGCTACTCGGGAGGCTGATATAGGAGGATTGCTTGAGCCCCAGAGTTTGAGGTTGCTGTGAGCTATGATGGAGCTAAGATGACACCATGATACCAGGGCACTCTACCTAGGGTGACAGAATGAGACTCTGTCTCAAAAAAAAAGACAGCCCCCCCATAAGTCTTGAGTTACCCAAAACCAAACAAATTAGCTTCAGTTTCAAGGCCCACTGAAAGGCTGGCATGGTTTTTGGCCTTGGACTCAATTTTTTTTCAATTCTTTATCTTATTGTCTATTTTTTAAAGGCTTGAGGATGTATCGCACTAGAGCCATCATGTTTGCATGTTTCTAAAACTTAAAATTTCTGTTCTTTATCGTTTTAGTAACAGTCTCAGGCCCTGAACTTATTTTTTCAAATGTGCAATACAGCCTATGCAGTCTCTTACTCCTGCAGAGCCAAGAGTAAAGTGAGATTAGGGCTTCAGTGATCTAACCAATTTCAAGTCTTCTTTCTGCCTAGCCCCTCTCTGTGTCAAGCAAGCTACAAAGAATCACAGGGAGCATAAACCCACACACCCCATTTGCAGTAACAACACAGGACAACAGCAATGACAGCAAGGATCACGCTGCATGGCCGCTGCCACACTGCAACCATCTCAAAAGAAGGCCCCGGAGTTAAAAGCATTTGTTCATTTATTCAACACCTAATACAAAGTAATTGAGTGACTTTTCTGTTATGGTGAGCAGAACAAAGTCCCTACTCTCAGGGAACTTACATTCTGCGGGAGAGAGACAGTAAGCAAATAAATAGGGAACTGTGTAATGTAATGGCAGCTGGTGATAAACATTATGAAGGAAAATAAAACAGGGACAAGGTCTGAAGAGTTACTGTGGCCAGGAAAAAGCTCCCAGACAGGGTGGTAAGCAGAAGTCTGAAAACCTGTATGAATTGTCTCACTTTTATATTCGTTAAATACACTAGTAAACGTCAATTTCCAGGGAACAAGATACAATGCAAAGGAAAAAACTGAATCCTTTCTCAGTGTTCAGGAAAATAATGAGTCCATTTTTACTAAGCACCTACTAAGTAGTAACTTATTTAATCCTCATGGCAACCTTGTGAGGTAAGAATTATTATTTCCCCCACTCCCTCCTTTTACAGATGTGGTTAATGACTCACCAAACATCACAAAACTAGTGAGTGATAAGACTGAGTTTCAACCTCAAGATCTGTCTTTTTTTTTTGTTTCATTTTGTTTTTATTTGGGGGGTCAACTCTATCAAGGTAAATTGATGTATAATAACCGCAGATATTTAAGGTATGTGATTTGAGAACTTTTGACGTATATGCTATATGTACACCCATGAAATCACCACAACAATTAGGATATTGAACATAACACTCCCTCTCTAAAAGTTCCTCATGCCTCTTTTAATCCCTGCCACCCTTCTGCCTCCACACTCCCATCTCCAGGCAAATATGAGTCTGCATTCTTTCTCTATAGATTAGCCCGAATTTTCTATAATTTTAGTAAACAGAACACTACAGGGTAAGCTCTTTTTGGTTGGCCCATTTTGCTCAGCAAAATTCTTTTCTGACTCATTTGTGTACATCTCAGTAGTTCATCCCTTTTTTATTGCCAAATAGTGTTCCATTGCATAGATATATCACAATTTGTCCTCACCTGCTGATGAACCCTGGGACCGTTTACAGTCTGTAACTATTACAAATTAAGCTGCTATAAACATTCATTCTGAATCTTTATATCAGACCCACAGTCTTTTCTTTTCCTTTCTTTTCTTTTCTTTTTTTTTTTTTTTAGAGACAGAGTCTCATTTTATCGCCCTCGGTAGAGTGCCGTGGTATCACACAGCTCACAGCAACCTCCAACCACTGGGTTTAGGTGATTCTCTTGCCTCAGCCTCCCGAGTAGTTGGGACTACAGACGCCTGCCACAACCCCCAGCTATTTTTTTGTTTTTTTGCCAAGGCCGGGTTTGAACCCACAGCCTTCGGTATATGGGGCCGGCGCCCTACTCGCTGAGCCACAGGCGCCACCCCCAGACCCACAGTCTTTTTTTTTTCCTTAGTAGAAATTTTTATTTACATGATTTCCAAACACAGAATAAAACTTATG
>CAUYRH010135718.1:0-24486 GCA_963574655.1 Perodicticus potto | reverse complement strand
TAGTCCCAGCTACTTGGGAGGCGGAGGCAAGAGACTCGCTTGAGCCCAGGAATTGGAGGTTGCTGTGAGCTGTGATGTCACAGCACTCTATCCAGGGTGACAGCTTGAGGCTCTGTCTCCAAAACAAAACAAAACTATTTACAATAGACATGACTTTTTCTCTTTTCCCTGAATCCTATTCTTAGCCTAACCTGAACATAGTAAACACACCATAATTTTGTACCCTGTGGCTTATAGATTGTGATATACCCCCATAGAAAACCCTCCATCTGATAAGTGACCGGATCTGAGGATTCAATCCTTCCTCTAACAGAGGCAGTGAAGGCTGAACCCTAATAAACTGAAGTGGGGGATACAAACTGTCATTATCACAGAGGTGTGTTTATAGAAGGTGCTATGAAGAGCCCCATCAGGTGTTCTATCAAAGGCAAGGTCTGGATGTCAGGGCTGGGCTCACAGGAAGTGGTTAAAAGGAAAGACTCTTACTTAGGTAAAGCTGGGTTTGGTTATTGTCTTAAAACTATGTGACAAGTTTCTTCATATCTGAAAGCCTTGGTTTCCTCACCTATAATGTTATTTACTTCATTGGATTAGTAGGAAGAGGGAATAAGATAATTTATATAAGGTGGCACCTGTGGCTCAAAGGAGTAGGGCACCAGCCCCATATGCTGTAGGTGGTGGGTTCAAACTCAGCCCCGGCAAAAAACCGCAAAAAAAAAAAAAAAGATAATTTATACAAAGAATGGAGTGACAGCCAGGCTCAGTGGCTCATGCCTGTAATCCTAGCACTCTGGGAGGCCACGGTGGGTAGACTGCCCAAGCTCAGGAGTATGAGATCAGCCTGAGCAAGAGCTGAGATCCTGTCTCTACTAAAAATAGAAAAATTAGCCGGGCATCATGGTGGGCACCTGTTGCCGCAGCTACTTGGGAGGCTGAAGCAGGAAGATCACTTGAGCCCAGGAGTTTGAACTTGCTGAGAGCTATGGAACCATGTCACTCTACCCAGGGCAACAGAGTTTGTCTCAAAAAAAAAAAAAAAAGAATGGAGCTGGAAAACCGGTGTAAGAGTCATTATATGGTTTTCCTGCTGTTGCTATTTGTTCCCTCCCTGCTTTACAGATCTGATTAGGGGAACTTGGAGCTTCAGTTACACCTAGCTGGCTTCTTTCACCCCTGCTCTTTGCTTGTATAAACAGCCTGTGGAGGTCTCTCTTTCCCAATCTCTTTTTCTTTCCCTGAAGTTCTCTCTCCCACACCTCTCTCTCTCTTTCTCTCTCTCTCTCCCTCAATGGTTAGGGTGTTCTTTATTTTAAAATCATTTCTTTAACTATTTAACAGTAAAATACTGCCTTATCCTTAGCCTGTAAATGAAAGGGGTTGATTTTGCTGTTTTGAGTTGAGGTAGGAGTAACATTACTGTACTAATTACATTTACAGCTCAGTCTTCAGTTTACAAATAAAGAAATTCATGTTGTAACTTGGAAAATCGAAAGGCAGGGCGGTGCCTGTGGCTCAGTGAGGAGGGCGCCGACCCCATATACCAAGGGTGGCGGGTTCAAACCTGGCCCCCGCCAAACTGCAACAAAAAAATAGCCCAGCGTTGTGGTGGGCACCTGTAGTCTCAGCTACTCGGGAGGCTGAGGCAAGAGAACAGCCTAAGCCCAAGAGTTGGAGGTTGCTGTGAGCTGTGATTTCACAGCACTCTACAGAGAGCAACAGAATGAGACTCTTGTCTCCAAAAACAAAAAAAAGAAAGAAAAGAAAAGAAAATTTGAAAAGAAAAAAAAAACGCATCCTTGGACTGTAAATTGTAATATCTGGCCATCCTATCCTTGAGATTTATAGTAAAATCCCTATCAAATCTCTAACAAAATAAAGAGTAAATGTTAGATTGTCTTCTTCTTTTTTGTTTTTTCTTTTTTTGTGTGTGTAGAGACAGAGTCTCACTTTATTGCCCTTAGGCGCCCGCCACAAGGCCCGGCTATTTTTCTGTTGTGGTTTGGCCAGTCGGGTTTGAACCCGCCATCCTCAGTATACGGGGCTGGCGCCCCACCCACTAAGCCAGAGGCGCCAGCCATTTTTTTTTTTTCTGACATAGCCTCACCAGGGTAGAGTGTCGAGGCACTCAAACTCTTGGGCTTAAGAGATTCTCTTGCCTCAGCCTTCCAAGTAGCTGGGAGTACAGGCACCTGCCACAACGCCCAGCTATTATTTTGTTGTCGTTGTCATTGTTGTTTGGCAGGCCTGGGCTGGATTCGAACCCACCAGCTCCGTTGTATATGGCTGGCGTCCTAGCCACTGAGCTACAGGCGCCGAGCCTGTTTGATTGTCTTCTAATTAAATAGTTCATTTTCCCTTTATGATGTATTCACTGGGTAATTTGACTGATGATAAAGAGATTTGGAAATAATTAAAAAACAACTAGAAAACAGAATAGTTAGCTACATGGTATTGGTAATTATTATAGGGCTAAAACAAATTCTGTCATTCAATCACTTCCTGGAAATAAAACCACTCAGATAAAACCAAAAAAACAGAAATAAAACAAAAATCAAACTGTTGACACACAGGCAGTCCTCAGGCTATGAACAAAATAGGTCCTATGGGTTTGTTCTTAAGTGGAATGTGTATGTACGTTGGAACAAGTACATTTATCTGTTACCTGTAATAGCCTCCATTTATAATTGCAAGTTATACAGAAGTTGGATGTTTGTAACTCGGGGACTACTTATTTATAAAAGACAGTACATTTCCCAATGCTTTTCCCTCAAGTGTTACATATTATGCTCAAAGAAGTTTTTTCAAATGTTAATCTAATAGAGAGGATATTCACTGTACCAAGTGTTGAGGATACAAAGATAAATATTACCATCCTTAGCTTGAAGATGTACACAGCAAGCAGGAATTATGTAGTGTACATGAGAGAAGTGAGCTGACAGACAACCGGGATGGGTGTTGGAGTCATTTAAACTCTTTATCCTTCACACAAGTTTTGATGGGGCACAGATGAATACTTATGAGAAGGAAGCATATATTAGCTTCTCACAGCAAACAGAGTCAGGCGCAGTTTTTTTTTTGGCCAGGGCTGGGTTTGAACCCGCCACCTCTGGTATATGGGGCCAGCGCCCTACTCACTGAGCCACAGGCGCCGCCCTTTTTTTTTTTTTTTTTTGCTGTTTTTGGCCAGGGCTGGGTTTGAACCACCTCTGGGGTATATGGGGCTGGTGCCCTACTCCTTGAGCCACAGGCACTGCCCCAAACAGAGTCATGTGGATGAACTGGTTTTAGAAAGGTGGCAAGCAACGGATATTCCAGGCATGAGGAACAGGATAAAAAAGGACACAGCTTGTGGAAAGCTAACCAGTAGCTTGGCTATAGTTGAAGTATAGGATGATGGCAGTAGAACTGGTGGAGAAATGCTAGAAAAGAAGGTGGGGACATATTGGAAAGGGCTTCTATGCCACCATTTCCAAATAATTATAATGTTGTAGGTTGTGATGAATCACAGCTTTGGGATTCCTGGTGTTTTTTTGTTTTTCCTCCTGCTGTTTCTTCTTGATCAAACATTCTAATGGGAGGAGGGGGATTATTCTTCTCTACAACAGTACTTGGCAAAAATAGTGCCTCTCTTTGCCAAAGTCAATGGCTGTCACTGTCTCTTGAGTTTCTACTGCTCAGGTAATTTTTATTAATCAAGGAATAGAATCATAGTTACCAGAGAGCAGGCAGGAGTAGGTGCTCTATAGGAATACAGGATGAGGGCAGCTATTCACTCTAGTTCAGTGTTCTTCAAACTTTTTTAATCTCATGGCACATTTGAACCTATAGTTAAACTTCTTCAGGACACTTAAATTATGTTGATCAAAAAAAAAAAAAGAGTAAAAAAAAAAAAAAGAGTAAAGAGTCTCACTCTGTTGCCCTGGATAGAGTGCTATGACGTCACAGCTCACAGCAACCTCAAACCCTTGGGCTACAGTAATCCTCTTGCCTCAGCCTCCCAGGTAGCTGGGACTACAGGCGTACGCCACTTTGTACAGCTGGTTTTTCTATTTTTAGTAGAGACAGGAATCTTGCTCTTCCTCAGACTGATCTGGAACTCCTGAGCTCAAAAGATCTTCCCAACTTGGCCTCCCAGAGTGCTAGGATTTCAGGTTTGAGCCACCGCACCTGGCCAAGAATGTACATTTTTTTTTTGAGACTGAGTCTCATTATGTTGCCCTCGGTAGAGTGCTGTGACATCACAACTCACAGCAACCTCAAACTCTTGGACTAAAGCAATTCTCCTGGCTCAGCCTCCCAGTAGCTGGGACTAGAGGTGCCCACCACAATGCTGGCTATTTTTTGGTTGCAATTATCATTGTTATTTAGCAGGCCCAGGCCAGGCTCAAACCCACTAGCCTTAATATATGTGGCTGGCACCCTACTCACTGAGTAAGGGTGCCACCAGGGATATACCTTTTTTGATTTATTAGCATAAACAAAATGCACCATCATGGCCAAAAAATAAAACAATTTGTTACAGTTTGTAATAAAAAGATAACAATTAAAATTCTTTTTTTTTCTTTTTTTTTTGAGACAGAGTCTCACTATGTTGCCCTCGGTAGAGTGCTGTAGTGTCACAGCTCATAGAAATCTCAAACTCTTGGGCTGAAATGATTCTCCTGCCTCAGCCTCCCAGTAGCTAGGACTACAGGCACCTGCCCTAACTCCCAGCTATTTTTGGTTGCAGTTGTTATTGTTGTTTAGCTGACCCCGGCTGGGTTTGAACCTGCCAGCCTTGGTGTATATGGCTGGCGCTATAACCACTGTACTACAAGTGCCAAGCCCAATTAAAATTCTTAAAAATATATTTATATCTATTTATTTTTCTGTTTATTATAACTTACCAGTTAATGAAATGTCTGAGCATCACTTATTTAATTTTTAATATATATTTTTTGAGACAAAGAGTCTTACTTTGTCCCTCTGGGTAGAGTGCTCACAGCAACTTCAAACTCCTAGAGTCAAGCGATATGCTTGCCTCAGCCTCCTGAGTAGCCGTAACTACAGGTGCCAGCCACACCGCCCTGCTACTTTTTTTTTTTTAGAGACGAGGTCTGGCTCTTGCTCAGGCTGGTCTGTAACTCCTGAGCTCAGGCAATCCACCCACCTTGGCCTCCCGGAGTGCTGAGATTATAGGTGCGAGCCATTGTGGCCTGACATTTTTTTAGAGTATCTTTTTTGCAAGGTCTTATTTTGGACAAACATACCCTTTTTGTTTTGTTTTGTTTGGAGAAAGAGTCTCACTCTATTGCCCCAGGCTAGAGTGCCAAGGCCTCACAGCTGACAGCAACCTCAAACTCCTGAGCTCACGTGATCCTCTTGCCTCAGCCTCCCCAGTACCTGGCACTACAGGCGTGCACTACTATACCTGGCTAGTTTTTATATTTTTATAGTAACGATAGGGTCTCATTCTTGCTCAGGCTGGTCTCGAGCTCCTGAGCTCAACCCACCTCAGCCCCCAAGAGTGCTAGGATTACAGGGCTGAGTCACCTCACTTGGCCTAGACATACTCTTAAATCTTCTTCCAAGGATTTTAGCCATGATTAATTTTTGTTTTTAATAATATTCATTGCAAAAAAGTTCACTGCACCCAAATATGATGTTGATAATGGAAGCAGTATTTCTATTGTTTTTTTGTTCTGTAATATTTGGAAATTCAACCTTGAGACATAACTAAAAGGTTCTAATATCTGTTGAATATTTTAGTTGCAATTCTCTTGTCATTTTTTGTTAATTCTTCCTCTTCTGTAATATTTACATTTGCTGACATATACCCACTTAAAACAAAGGGGTTTCTTCCCCAGTCCAGAGATGTTATGTCAAGCGCAGGTGCAGGAAAATATTTTTCAAAATTTGTGCATAATAAATGTAAAGTTTGTCAAATTTGTTCAATAAGATCTTTATCTAGTATACACCTTTTCACTGGTTCAAACATTTCTACTGCATTATCTCTTTTAATCCTTTCTTTCCAGAGCAGTAATTTTTCTCTGAAAACATTTATTTTATCTGTAGGTGTAAGAATATTTTCATGATTTCGCTGCATACTTTTAAATTAAGAGTATTCAAATACTGGAATAAATCTGCAAAAAATGCAACTTTATTACACCAAACCTCCTCACAAAGAATGTTGCATTTTTAACACGGTTGATACTTCTTTTAATTCATAAAACCTTGACAGAACTCTTCCTTGAGATAACTCACTTCCATGTGTAGTAAGAGCTGCATGTGAGAAGCAGCCAGTGAGGAACATAATTCTGCAAATAATTGATTGCAATGGCTTGCTTTTTATATAATTGATAATTTTAATGGTGTCATCTAGGACTTTTTATAATTTAGGCACTAATGAGACTCTTAGTGCCTAATCACTGAACTACAGTCCACGAGACAACACTGTGCCTTGAACTTCTTTTGAAAATAATAATCTTTAAAAATTTTTGCAGCACCCCTAAGATCCTCTCATTATACATCAGTGTGCCTAGCATACCAGTTCATAACCACTACTCTAGCTCCTGAACTGCAAGACCAAGTCAGTACCAGCTACCCATCCTCCTCTTGGGGCAGAGGGCAGGTGAAGTCTGGTTCTCAACGCATGCTCACATTTTTATTAAAATTATCTTCTGTGCTGCGTCCTGGGGATGCAGCAGTGAACAACTTTGTGGGCTCCTGGAAAAGTTCAGATTTTCTTTTAAATATTAAAAAGTGTTGGCAGAGCGAGGTGGTTCACGCCTGTAATCCTTGCACTCTGGGAGGCCGAGGCAGGTGCTGGAACTCATGAGTTCGAGACAAACCTGAGCACAAGCAAAACCCCATCTCTACTAAAAAATAGTAAAAGTGTCCTTTAAGTATTACTGAAGAGACAGTAAAGGTTCTGTCGTATACAAATCTCGTTGAAAGAGAAACTTAAGAGTCCACTTTAGGGTGGTGCCTGTGGTTCAAGGAGTAGAACACCAGCCCCATATACCAGAGGTGGGGGGTTCAAACCCGGCCCCGACCAAAAAAAACTCCACAACAGAAAAAAAAGAGTCCACTTCACAGAATTGTTTTCATTACAGAAAGTGAAGCTTAGAGTAAAACCTCAAACATCAGGCATCTGAGAAGAAAGTTTTTACCCACAGGCAAATCAGAATGGTGGGGGGACGACAGGGCTGGGAATTTTGCTCATTAAAAGGGAACACGAGGAAACGGGTCTGTGGACTTGTCTGCGTCTGACTCGCTCGTGCGGAGCAAGGTCCAAGGTTGGGGCACAAAGGAGGGGCTGTCCAGGGCAGAGGGGATGGGCTCTGGAAGGGACCCAACCGGAGTCGGGGTGGGTTTTGGGAGCTGCAACGACAGGGGAGGGAACGCGCAGCGAAGAGAGCGGCGAGGGCGACCGGCTTGCAGGGGAGGCGGGGCCCGAGCCACAATGTCGGTGCCAGCCAGACGCCCGGCGAGCATTCCCCTTCTTTTGCAAACCATGAGGCGGGAGCCGGTCCCGGGTGAACCGAACCCCCAGCGGGGCGCGGGGCTGACAAGCTCCTCCTCGGCGCCTCCGCTGGCGGGACCAGGACTAGCGGCCGCGGCGCCGGGCGTCGGGACGCGCAGACTCCAGGGCTACTGTCCGCCCGCGGCTTCCCGCCCGCAGGTCCCCGTGTCGGGTCTCCAGCAGCACAGCCGGGCGCAGCAAACGCAGGTGAGTGCGGAACGTCAGAAGGGCAGCGTGGCCAGCTGCGGCCGGACGCGGCCGGGGCGTACAGAGGGCAGCAGAAGCACTTCCGGAGGCGGGGACCGCGCTTCCTGCCGGCCCACAGTGCGGACTTTCGTTGTGTATGTTCATTGGCCTAGAGCACTATCCCGAAGTGGCTTCCGCGGGTTTATCCCTCGGGAGCTGCAGCCCCAAAGGTGGCCGGTATTTCTGAACAGTTTGCTGCCTGGCCTAATCGGTCCCTGCAAACCCCGAAGTATTGGAGTAGAGGCCGGTGCGGTGGCCTGGCCCGCTCTGGGAGGCGGGTGGGTCGCTTGAGCTCAGGAATTCGAGACCGTCTCTGCTAAAAATAGACAGAGCTATTTTTAGGCTAGGTATATTGGCACCCGGCTGTAACCTCAGGTACTGGGGAGGCTGAGGCAAGAGGATCATTTGGGCTCAATAGTTTGAGGTTGCTGTGAGCTATGACGCCACCACACTACACCGAGGGCGACAGAGTGAGACTGTGTCAAAACAACACCAAAAAAGAATTTGAGCAGAGAGAGACACTTGCTGGGCTAGCACCTCAGCTCTCATCCAGGATCTTAACATTTCGGCCTTAGGCAAACTTTTTGTTTTCCCTCACTGGATTCTCTGTTTTACACAAAAGTGAAAGCCAGATTATCAGTGCTAGCAACATTTGCAAATGAGTCAGACCTTAGGGAGGCCTAAATTTAACTATGAAATACAACCCCCCGTGAAGACCTGCTGAAATAAGTAATAGAATTCCTTTCGAAAGTATCAGGTTTTCCAGGTCGCTGTAAGAAACCTGATCACTTATTCAAAGTCCCAGGGCAATTCTCGTGGGAAACTTAAACATTGGGCCAGTCTTTTAACTCATAATGTTGTTTTACCCCTCTGGCAAAATGTTTCACACTTTCCCCAAGTTTATCTGTTCTGCATTTTATATTTTTCCTGTACAGTCTGCTTGTAACTTAACACAGATGCTTGATACAAGGTGAAAGCATTATAATCGATGTGGCACAGCATAATTTCTATATTTAAAAATTAATTTTAAAACTGGAACATGGAAATAGAATGTTTTTTTCAGACACTTCAGAAAGCATCTTACTTTTGTGCTTTACTTTTCTTGAATCAACATTTTGATTGTTTATTGAGACTGAGTCTCACTATGTCTCCCTGTGTAGAGTGCTTTGGCATCATAGCTCACAGCAACCTCAAACTCTTGGGCTTAAGTGATTCTCTTCCCTCAGTCTCCCAAGTAGCTGGGACTACAGGCACCTGCCACACCGCTTGGCTATTTCTGTTGTTGTTGTTGTTGTCATTGTTTAGCTGGCCTGGAGCTGGGTTCGAACCCACCAACCTCGGTGTATGTGGCTCGAGCGTTGACAGTTTATTTTCAATATACTCATCTCTGTAAGTAATCTTTGATTACGTATTAGGCATTAATTTTAGGTGCCATAATTTATACTAAAACAATGTTTCCATTGTTATTACTAGCACCATACAAATGGAAACTTGTAATAGGAATAATATTTTGCATCTTATTAAAATTAATTAGAGTTCTAAATTAAGGCCGGTAAAATTTTTATTTACTGTATTAGTGATGATAATTTAAAATATAAAAGCTATATACATGACTTCATACAGCTTTTGAAATTATACTTGAGGCAAGTAAGTATTCTATTTTACTACTGCATATCACTGTAATCAGTGCTTTTTTTTTTTTTTTGAGACAGAGCCTCAGGCTGTCACCCTGGATAGAGTGCTGTGGCATCACAGCTCACAGCAACCTCCAACTCCTGGGCTCAAGCGAGTCTCCTACCTCCGCCTCCCAAGTAGCTGGGACTACAGGCGCCTGCCACAACGCCCGGCCATTTTTTGGTTGCAGCCGTCATTGTTGTTTGGTGGGCCGGGGTTGGATTCGAACCCGCCAGCTCAGGTGTACGTGGCTGGCGCCTTACCCAGTTGAGCCACAGGCACCGAGCCTGTAATCAGTGTTATCATCAAATTATTGGCATAGAAGCACATTCATTTTATGCTGATACAGAACTCAAACATAGCTTGAGCTATTAGTCTCTAATCACAGTTTTTTTATTTTTTTATGTTTTATTTTATTTTATTTTTTTGTAGAGACAGAGTCTCACTTTATCACCCTCGGTAGAGTGCCGTCGCGTCACACAGCTCACAGCAACCTCCAACTCCCGGGCTTAGGCGATTCTCTTGCCTCAGCCTTCCAACTAGGGACAATAGGCGCCCGCCACAATGCCCGGCTATTTTTTTGTTGCAGTTTGGCCAGGGCCGGGTTTGAACCCACCACACTCGGTGTATTGGGCCAGCCCCCTACCCACTGAGCCACAGGTGCTGCCCTGTCACAGTTTTTTTAAAAACACATACCTGTTCCTCTGATCCAGGTTTTTTCCCCAGTTCAATTTGGGGTTCAGAAATCGTATTTCAGCTCTGAATATCTCTGCTCAGTCAGCATTCTCCTCCGTGTCCTTGTTAATGCTTTCTGAATCTTCCGCATGCAGGGGTACATCCAGGAATTAAGCACAGGGTATCAAGGGTGGCAGTTCTCACTTCCTCCTTGGATGACCTCTGGGTGAATGATTTCACAACTTGTGCCTCAGTGTGCTTACCTGCGAAATGATAATAGCATCTGCCTGAAAGAGATCATTTGGGGTTAGTGCAATTCCTAAAGAAAGGTCAAACAATATGACTCTTTCCTGTTTAAACTTGGTTCTGTTTTAGGAATAAGGTCTTCCTAAATAGATTGTTCACTTAAATTTAATTGTTTATTATATAAAAAAATTCAAATTAGACTATGTTTCTTTCTTTCTTTTTTTTTTTGAGACAGAGTCTCACTATGTCGCCCTTGGTAGAGTGCCATGGTGTCACAGCTCACAGGAACCTCAAACTCTTGGGCTCAAGCGATTTTCTTGCCTCAGCCTCCTAAGTAGCTGTAGACTGTTTCTTAATGTAGTGTTCAAGGAAGGCCTAGCAGTAATGGGCCAAAGAAAGCAATTAGAATAGGACGATTCCCTTTAAAAGACCTCTCGATCAGCATATGGACACCCTGTGTTAATTCTTTTATTGACAGAGGCCAAGATGATCGAGCTTGATATATGATTATTAGGCGTAATGCAAGTGTAAGTCATATAGTGACTTGTTAAAATGTCTATTGTCATTTTGCAATAATCTTCAAAGATAATTTAGTTTGGGGATATCATTTTTTGTGGAAATAAAATTAAGCAACTAATAATAATTGCCTACAACTTCAGCTGAAGCTACAAATTGATCAGAATCTGCTGCCAGGATGTCTCCTGGATAGGATGGAAGGCAGATGATTAGACTTAAAATTCCCAGTTAAATCAATTAGGTGAACATACTCTTTTTTAAACAAGTAATCTCAGGCTAATTACCTTGAGATCAGGCAGCTAGATTAAACACCACGGCTTTCCTTGGAATCCTTGGTTTTGGAGAAGAGACTCTTAAATCTTAAGGCTTGGTGCCTTTAGCTCAGTGGTTAGGGAGCCACATATACTGGGGCTCGCAGGTTCAAACCCAGCCTGGGCCGGTTAAAAAAAAAGCAACTAAGGTAATTTCTGCAAGATTATTTTATTTTATTTTATTTTATTTTTTGTGAGCTTGGCAGACAGCATAAATTATTATTTTTTTTTACTGGATGAGTCTTCAGTTTTTATTACAAAAATGAAGATGATCAGTTTGATCAAAATGGAAGCTTACTCACAAGTTTTACATGAGTATTATAAATACGAAGTCTCCTGAAACAACATATTTTTGGTATGATTTTCATTTTTTAAAGGGATGCAAACAATTTCTCATTTCTATAATCTCTATTCCAAGACAGCATAAAATTATCAGACTCAAATATGTAGCCATTGGCTACTGTTTAAAATTGACAGAGATACAATCATGAAGGTTTTCTTTGAACAAGCTGGGACAGAAGTACCTGGTGGTTACTGCCAGCTAATGTAGTTCCTTCAGTCCAAAGGTGGACTGATGCTAACAACTTGCAAAAAGGTATCTCATGAAGTCTGAAAAGCTGTCCAGATGTTTTCATATACCCTAGCCGTCTGAGCAAAACACTTCTTTGATCTTTGTGCCACTGTCTTGTGAATTTAGCATATATAACTGTATATGTACATGAAATATTTACATATTTTATCTATTTCCTTGACTATTCCTTGGGGAGTTTAATTGCAGGAATGTCCCCACCACCACATGAATTTCCACTCCATCTGGACAGCTACTCCACGCAATTTTATATGATCCTGCACAGCAAGCCATTTTCAAGTATTTCAAAGGCCTGTATATAGGTTTATTTAGCCAGTGACAGACTGATGGGAGTCTACGGTAATGTTTATTCTATAATTGCAGGCAATAGGTTTGCAGTAGTGTAGGCTAGGTTTCAAACTGCACTCCCCTAGAAAAAAATAAGAAGCCCTGAAAGGTGTCATGTATAGGCAAACCTCTATAAAAACAGGAAGAAATTCAGATTCCTGGTGTTTTCCTTTGTGCTGTGATACTCAGTATAATTCTTTTTTTTTTTTTTTTGAGACAGAGCCTTAAGCTGTCACCCTAGATAGAGTGCTGTGGCATCACAGCTCGCAGCAACCTCCAATTCCTGGGCTCAAGCGATTCTCTTGCCTCCACCTCCCAAGTAGCTGGGACTGCACGTGCCCGCCACAACACCTGGCCAGTTTTTGGTTGCAGCCGTCATTTTTGTTTGGCGGGCCCAGGCTGGATTCGAACCCGCCAGCTCAGGTGTACGTGGCTGGCGCCTTAGCCCGTTGAGCCACAGGTGCCGAGCTGATACTCAGTATAATTCATCTCTTTAGAAATGAATGTCAGAGAAGTGTCTTCTCAGAAAGGTTATTGGGTAGCCAACTTCTTGCTTTCTACATGGTTAGTCTAAAGGCTGGGTAGTAAAGGGGTAGAGTCTATGGTTAGTCTAAAGGCTGGGTAGTAAAGGGGTAGAGTCTACTTTTTCCTTCCCAATAATTAGACAGTCCCTTCAGATAGGCAGGGTGATGAAGGGAGAACTGAGTGTGGAGAATGTTCCACTTATCTTTTGTAATATGGTCTCTTTGGACTAAGTCTCATTGAAGTTCTCATTTATCCACAGGGTTTGTCAAAGGATATTCTCACAATGCATTTTTTTCATAGATGAGTTACAGGATCCATGGGTATGTATTCAGTACTTGGTAGTATTTTGGCTTGCCAGGGCACAACACAGTTTGAGAAGGCATTAGTTTCTCCACTATGGGCTGTGTAATGGTTAACTGTGTAACTCTTTCTCAATTAGCAACATTTGAGATAGCAGAGCAAATGGTGGATCTTTATGGTGATGTAGTGAAGGGTTTGCTAACTGTCTTTTGGAAATCAGTGTAAGAGTAAGCCGTTTTGATGGGTTCAGTGTGGGTTGTTTCCTTAACTTTCAGCTAGCCAGTCACAGCAACATGGAGAAACACATGAATTAGGGCTATGTTTTAAGTATTCAGGTATGGAAGTGGCTCCATTCAATGTTCAGCTTACCTGTTTGGTGGTGAATTGCAGTGCTCCATTTAGGGTGGGATGATCTCTAGAGAAGGCCATTTAGGAATTGGTTCCAGTTTAGGGACACAGTAGGAGCAATGGGAAAGTCTCAGACCTATCCCTTGAGGTATATGGACTGGTGTGCTTAGATCCCAGAGGTTAGCATGATATAACCAGGAATTAGGATTTAAAGCTTTCCAATTTCTAAAAGGCACTGAGCCTGCCTGGCAAGACTCTCAAGAGGTTTCTACCATGGGGTCCTCTTCTTCAGAGGAATCCTACTCTTCTCCAGAACCCTCAATTATGCAGTAGATAATGTGCATTCTTCACTTATGAAGAAGATATCTCAGTTCTCAGGACCAGTTCAGTGTGCAAAAGTGTTAGTCACTTACCAGGGGCATAGGTTACACAGTATTTCTTTCAAATCACGGCAACCCTAGAAAAGAAGGGATCTTCATCTAGGCAAGGTGATTTTCTTAATTCAGTCCCAACTGGTAGTGATACTGTGAAGAGACACTACATATACTCTGTTTTGCTGGCAGTCATATTATATTTACCTGGCAATGAAAATAAGCTCAGTAGTTGCCCTGGCTGACTGTTGGTGAAGCAAACTTTTTGCAGGGGGAATGATGGGATGAGCTGTCAAGGATGTCTGGTGTGCAAAGATCTCATGTTTTTCACAGGTGATGCAAATGCTCTTGGAAACTTAGTTGGTGACTTAGTTGTTGGACTATCCAGAAAGGTAGCCTTAATCTGTAAATGAGAAGAAGCTCGGCGCTGGTAGCACAGTGGTTATGGTGCCAGCCACAAATACCGAGGCTGGTGGGTTCAAACCCGGCCGGGGCCAGCTAAACAATGGCAAATTTTTTATTGTTGATTTTCAACATGCCCACCATCATTACTAATACAAAGGGTAATACGATTCTGCAGTTCTCGGAAAACATTTTCAAGCTGATTTTCAGTAATACCAGCAATCACATCAGTTATCTTAGCTTGCAAGTCTTCTAAATGAGGTTTGGTTGAATAAACATTAGTTTTCACATGTCCCCATAAAAAGAAATCCAATAGAGTCAAATCCGGCTAACGTGGAGGCCAAGAAAATGGTCCACCTTTTCCGATCCATCTGTTAGGGAATTTCTCATGCAGAAATCGTCTAACATGCAAAGCAAAGTGACAAGGAGCATCATCTTGTTGAAATACTATATTCTCTGTCAGTCCTAATTGTTCAAGTTGAGGAAAAAAGTAATTTTGCAGCATTTCTTCACCCAAAAAAAGAATGGCCATGTGACTTGATTTTTTTCCCAAAGCACACCACACATTAACTCTGGGAGAATCTCTTTCATGTTCAACAGCCTCGTGGATTTTCAGTTCCCCAAATATGACAATTATGCCTGTTGACCTTGCCACTAATGTGGAATGTTGCTTCATCAGAGAACATGAAATTACGCAAAAATGCATTGTTGCTAAGTTTTTCATTGAACGGGTGGCAGAAAGTCATGCATGATAATCTTCTTCGAATAACATTTGATACACTTGAATTTCGTACACTTTCATGTGAAGTCTTGTGTGCAGAATCTTATGCACGGTATACTTTGAAAAGATTCCTGTCTTAATGATGTTCTTGGACTTGCCTCACAAGTTTCCTGTATGGATGCTACAGTTTCCTCAATATCATTGACAGAACCGGTTTCTTTAATTTTCTTTGTAGAGACGGAGTCTCACTTTATCACCCTCGTTAGAGTGGCGTCACACAGCTCACAGCAACCTCCAACTCCTGGGCTTAGGCGATTCTCTTGCCTAAGCCTCCCTCCCGAGTAGCTGTGACTATAGGCACCCGCCACAATGCCTGACTATTTTTCTGTTTTGCAGTTTGGCGGAGGCCGGGTTTGAACCTGCCACCTTTGGTATATGGGGCCGGCGCCCTACTCGATGAGCCACAGGCACCGCCCTCTTTCTTTAAATTTTTTTATGTGATGCTTCTTTCTTTTTTTTTTTTTTTGAGACAGAGCCTCAAACTGTCACCCTGGATAGAGTGCGGTGGCATCACAGCTCACAGCAACCTCCAACTCCTGGGCTCAAGCGAGTCTCCTGCCTCCGCCTCCCAAGTAGCTGGGACTAGAGGCGCCCGCCACAACGCCTGGCCATTTTTTGGTTGCAGCCGTCATTGTTGTTTGGTGCCTGGGCTGGATTTGAATCCGCCAGCTCAGGTGTATGTGGCTGGCGCCTTAGCGCATTGAGCCACAGGCGCCAAGCCGATGCTTCTTTCTTGTAAGGGGTTCTAAACCTTCTTTGGACAGCAGAGGGAGATTTTAGTTCAACTAACCAAAAGAGATTTACTTTCTCTTCTAGTGAAGCCATAGATCAATAGTGATTCTCGCACCCAGCCACACACTTAGGGTCACCCACACCGCACTGACGGTCTCACCGCTGCTGCTCCTCTGCCCACCTGCAAGATTCTTTTAAAATCAGTTTTTTGTTTTTTTTTTGAGACACAGTCTCACCTTATTGCCCTTGGTAGAGTGCTGTGGCATCACACAGCTCATAGCAATCTCCAACTTCTGGGCTTAGCTGATTCTCTTGCCTCAGCCTCCCGAGTAGCTGGGACTACAATGCCTGGCTATTTTTTTTTGCAGTTTGTCCAGGGCCGGGTTTGAACCCGCCACCCTTGGCATATGGGGCCGGCGCCCTACTCGATGAGCCACAGGTGCTGCCCTAAAATCCGTTCTTACTGGTTCGGCACTCCTAGCTCAGTGACTAAGGCACCAGCCACATACACTGAGGCTGGAGAGTTCCAGCTTGGTGCTAAACAACAATGACAACTCCAATCGAAAAATAGCCCTGTGTTGTGGTGTAGCTGTAGTCGCAGCTACTCGCAAGGCTGAAGGAAGAGAATCGCTTAAGCCCAGTAGTTGGAGGCTGCTGTGAGCTGTGATGCAACAGCACTCTACTGAGGGCGACATAGTGAGACTCTGTCTCAAAATAAATAAATAAATAAAATAAAATCAGTTCTTATTAATACTTAGGCCTGTGACTAGGCGCCCATAAAACAATAGTTACAGCACCAGCCACATACCACTGGCAGGTTTGAACCCGGCCCAGGCCAGCTAAACAACAACAACTGCAACAAAAAATAGCTGGGCGTTGTGGCGGGTGTCTGTAGTCCCTGGGGGACTGAGACAAGAAAATAGCTTAAGCCCAAGAATTTGAGGTTGCTATGAGCTCTGATGCTAAGGCACTCTACCAAGGGTGACATAGTGAGACTCTGTCTCAAAAACAAAAAAAAGAACTTTAATAAACTCTACCACCCCATCTCCCATCTGCCTGAATCTCTGTCTTTTCTTCTGTTGTTATAAATGAATGGCTTGTGTTCTCATCACTGGCCAGACCTGGTACTTATACACTATAGCCCATTCCCTTTGCCTTCTCAAGTTTATTGGCATGCAGTGTTCTAATTTTTCTTCTACTTAAATCAATTTTTGTTATAATTGGGTCTTTTCTGTCAGCTAACAAAAATACTGTTATTTCTTGATTTTTTTGGCACTATTTCCCCATGTAGTTATAGCATCATTTCTCTCCCCCTTGTTTGTTTTCTTTTGCTCACTTGTTCTTTTTTCCCTTTTTTTGCCTTCTTTTGGACTAGGTATCCTTGGTATCCCATTTGTATCTCCCCACTCTTGGCTTATTATCTATTCCTTTTTTTTTCTTTGTTTTTTTTTGTGATTATTTTAGGGCTTATAACTATGCATCTTTAACTTACTATTCTAACACTTCATCATAATCTATGACACTTATAATAGTGTACTTCCATTTTTCCCTTGCCATCCACTGGGCTATTTTCCCACTTTTTACTTCTACATATGTTATAAACCCTATGATATCTTATTAGCATCTTTGCTTTAATAAGCAAATATAAAGAAAGGGTTTTTTTTTGTTTTTTTTTTTGAGACAGAGCCTCAAGCTGTCACCCTGGATAGAGTGCTGTGGCATCACAGCTCACAGCAACCTCCCACTCCTGGACTCAAGTATTTCTCCTGCCTCCGCCTCCCAAGTAGCTGGGACTACAGGCGCCCGCCATAATGCCTGGCCATTTTTTTTTTTTTTTTTTTTTTTGGTTGCAGCCGTCATTGTTGTTTGGCAGGCCTGGGCTGGATTCGAACACGCCAGCTCAGGTGTACGTGGCTGGCGCCTTAGCCCGTTGAGCCACAGGCGCCAAGCCTCTCTTAGCATTTTGAAGATGTGTCACTTCATTGTTTTCTTGCTTCAATAATTTCTCTGGCGACATCTGCTATAATCTTGTCTTTTTTCTTTTTTTCCCATCATAGCTCACAGTAACCTCAAACTCCTGGGCTCAAGCAATCTTCTTGCCTCAGCCTCAGGAGTAGCTGGGATTACAGGCACCTGCCACAATGCCTGGCTATTTTTTAGGGATGGGGTCTCACTCTTGCTCAGGTTGGTCTCGAACTCCTAAGCTCAGGGGATCCACCTGCCTCAGCCTCCAAGAGTGCTAGGATTACAGGTGTGAGCCACCTCGACTGGCAATTTCCTTTCTTTTTAGGCTGGATCATAGGGAAGATGAAATTTACTAAAGAAAGATTATAGGGTGCATTTAGTCAAACTAGCTGAGTTTGTATGGAATGAGGTAGATCATAGCTTAGGCCCTGTATATAAAAAGGCAAAAGGTCAGAAACAAAAAGGAGTCAAAGGAATGTTTAATTATTATAAAAAGAAAATTTGAAAGAACATAAGAATATTAAGACCTCAGATATAAGTAGAATATAATAAGCAGAGGAATTCTAGGCCAGAAGAAGAAAGGCGATGAAGCCTGCAGATATATTATTGTTTCTGTTTTCAATGTTGGATAAAACAGAGAAGGGCAGTTACAAACTTGGCAAACTGAATATATTTTATATACCAAAGCCCTGGACCTTTAAAAATGTTGTTAGTCACTCTAAATTTAAGTACTAATGTGAACCAGTTGCTAAGGAAGAACTTCTTGGCCTTCTTCACCAACAGTGATTTTTCAAGAAAGTCAACTTCAGGGCAGCGCCTACGGCTCAGCAAGTAGGGCGCTGGCCCCATATACCCAAGGTGGCGGGTTCAAACCCCACCTTGGCCGAACTGCAAAACAGAAAAATAGCCGGGCGTAATGGCAAAAAGAGAATCGCCTAAGCCCAGGAGTTGGAGGTTGCTGTGAGATGTGTGATGCCATGGCACTCTACCGAGGGCGACAAACTGAGACTCTGTCTCTACAAAAAAAAAAAAAAAAAAAAAATGTTCAGGAGGGTGGCGCCCATAGTTCAGTGGGTAGGGCGCCAGCCACATATACCCAGGCTGGCTGGTTTGAACCTGGCCCAGGCCAGCTAAACAACAAAGACAATTGCAACAAAAAAATAGCTGGTCGCAGAGCCTATGGCTCAGTGGGTAGGGTGCTGGCCACATATCTGAAGCTGGCGGGTTCGAACCTGGCCTGGGCCAGCTAAAGCAACAATGACAGTTGCAACAACAACAAAGAAAAAAGTAGCTGGGCATAGTAGCAGGTGCCTGTAGTCCCAGCTGCTTGGGAGGCTGTGGCCGGAGTATTGCTTGAGCCTAATAGTTTGGGGTTGCTGGCTCGGCGCCTGTGGCTCAAATAGCTAAGGCACCAGTCACATACACCTGAGCTGGCAGGTTCAAATCCAGCCCAGGCCCATCAAACAACAATGACGGCTGCAACCGGCAAAAAAAAAAAAATAGCTGGGCATTGTGGTGGGTGCCTGTAGTTCCAGCTACTTGGGAGGTGGAGGCAAGAGAATTGCTTGAGCCCATGAGTTGGAGGTTGCTGTAAGCTGTAATGCCATAGCACTCTACTAAGGGTGACAGCTTGAAGCTCTGTCTCAAAAAAAAAAAAAAAAAGAGTTTGGGGTTGCTGTGAGCTGTGACGCCACAGCACTCTATCCAGGGAAGCAGCTTGAGACTTTGTCTCAAAAACAAACAACAAAAAAAAAATAGCCACGCGTTGTGATGGGTGCCTATAGTCTGAGCTACTTGAAAAGCTAAGGCAAAAGACTCACTTAAGCCCAAGAATTTGAGGTTGCTATGAGCTGTGACACTAAGGCACTCTATCGAGGGTGACATAGTGAGACTCTGTCTCAAAAACAAAAAAAAAAAAAAAGGAAATGGGGTGGCACCTGTGGCTCAGTGAGTAGGGCGCCGGCCTCAAATACCGAGGGTGACGGGTTCAAGCTCGGCCGCAGCCGAACTGCAAAACAAAAAAATAGCCAGGGGCAGCGCCTATGGCTCAGCGAGTAGGGCGCCAGCCCCATATACCGAGGGTGGCGGGTTCAAACCCGGCCTCCGCCAAACTGCATCAAAAAATAGCTGGGTGTTGTGGCAGGCGCCTGTAGTCCCAGCTACTTCGGAGGCTGAGGCAAGAGAATTGCTCTAAGCCCAAGAGCTGGAGGTTGCTGTGAGCTGTGACTACACTGCACTCTACTGAGGGCAATAAAGTGAGATTGTCTCTACAAAAAAAAAAATAGCCGGGCGTTGTGGCGGGCACCTGTAGTCTCAGCTACTTAGGCTGAGGCAAGAGAATCACCTAAGCCCAGGAGTTGGAGGTTGCTGTGAGCTATGACACCACGACACTCTACCGAGGGTGACAAAGTGAGACTCTGTCTCAAAAAAAAAAAAATTTTTTTTTCCTGTTTCTTAGGTGGTGCCTGTGGCTCAGTGGGCAGGGCACTGACCCCATATACAGAGGGTGGCGGGTACAAACTTGACCCTGGCCAAACTGCAACAAAAAAAATAGCTGGGCGTTGTGGCAGGTGCCTGTAGTCCCAGCTACTCGGGAGGCTGAGGCAAGAGAATCGCCTAAGCCCAGGAGTTGGAGGTTGCTGTGAGCTGTGTGATGCCATGGCACTCCACTGAGGGTGATAAAGTGAGACCCTGTCTCTACAAAAAAAGAAAAAAATGTTCAGGAGTGATATTTTGAGTTAGATTATCATCTAAGTATTAATATAGGATCATGTGAGTATTGAGGAAGACAGTAATTGTTTGCCAAAACATGTCACCTATTTTTTTATTGTGGTCATCATCTGACCCCTTATCTAAGCACTCTCTAGACCAGTGCTGTCTAATAGGACTTTCTGTGATGATGGACATGGCCCAAATCTGTGTGCCTAATATGGTAGTTACTAGCTACGTGTGACTGTTAACTGTGGACTGCATTTTAAATTTTATTTTACTATTGTTGTAATCTATTTTATTGTATTTATTTATTTATTTTTGAGACAGATTCTTACTATGTTGGCCTCGGTAGAGTGCTGTGGCGTCACAGCTCACAGCAACTTCAAACTCTTAGGCTTAAGCGATTCTCTTGCCTCAGCCTCCCAAGGAGCTGGGACCACAGGCGCCCTCCACAACGCCTGGCTATGTTTTGGTTGTAGTTGTCATTGTTGTTTAGCTGGCCCAGGCCAGGCTCAAACCTGCCAGCCTTGGTACATGTGGCTGGTGCCATAACCACTGTGCTACTGGCGCCAAGCCATATTTTATTGCATTTAATTTAAGCTTAAATAGCAACTTGGGGTTAGTGGGTCCTGAATTTTAGAGCAGGTCTAAAAAGATTTGCGAATGTATAAGTGATTGAGGCTCATCTTTGGATGGGTTAATTGAATTCTAACACCAATAATATAAATACTGTTCTTTTAGAGGAAAAACAGATAATTTGTGAATTAGAAATTATGCTTGACTAGTCTTGTTGAGGAGTAAAATAGGCAGTAAAAAGAGGAGCATTAGTGAATATGATATAGCCTGACATCCTTGAGGGCAGGGACCCTATGTTTTTGCGGTACTCCTCAGAGTAGAGGTCGGTAAAGATTTCTTGAATGAATGAGTGATCTGCTGAATTATCATGGACTTGGGAGAAGGGATCTGGAGGGGGGAAACAAAGGGTAGTCATAAAGGGTTATTTCATAGATTAAAAAATATAAATAGTTGGGCGGCGCCTATGGCTCAGTGGGTAGGGCGCCAGCCCCATTTACCGAGGGTGGCGGGTTCAAACCCAGCCCTGGCCAAACTGCAACAAGAAATAAAATAGCCGGGCGTTGTGGCAGGCGCCTGTAGTCCCAGCTACTCGGGAGGCTGAGGTAAGAGAATCATCTGAGCCCGGGAGTTGGACTTGCTGTGAGCTGTGTGACACCACGGCACTCTACTGAGGGCCATAGAGTGAGACTCTGTCTCTATTTAAAAAAAAAAAAAAAATATATATACATATATATATATGTGTGTGTGTGTGTGTGTATAGTTGATCAGGTCTTTGAGATCAATTCTAAAACTAGAATTGTTTAGTATCTTTATATGAACTGGAGAAATGACTTTATGAAAAAAATTCTGATAGGAAAGGGCCATGAATGTTAGGTCTAGATAATAAGAAGGTCTAAACAATTTGTGTTCCTGAACAGCGACAACCAAAAGTCGCAGACTCGTTTTCGAATAGGTAAGGGAAATGTTCCAAAGGAATCTAAAATCATTCTAAATCATTTAAAACCATAAGTCAGGCTTGGCGCCTGTGGGTCAGCCGGCTAAGGCGCCAGTCACGTACACCTGAGCTGGTGGGTTCGAATCCAGCCCGGACCCGCCAAACAACGACGGCTGCAACCAAAAAATGGCCGGGCGTTGTGGCGGGTGCCTTTAGTCCCAGCTACTTGGGAGGCGGAGGCAGGGGACTCGCTTGAGCCCAGGAATTGGAGGTTGCTGTGAGCTGTGACGCCATAGCACTCTATCCAGGGTGACAGCTTGAGGCTCTGTCTCAAAATAAATAAATAAATAAATAAATAAATAAATAAATAAATAAATAAATAAATAGATAAATAAATAAAACCTTAAGTCAGAAAAGAGACCTGGTAGTTATGGGTAATTTGCAGACAGTACTCTGATAATGACAAAAGCCTACCATAACATCGAGCATCTCTGAGAGTTGCTGAAGACAAACTCAATGGTTATCCTATCTGTATGTAAATCTGTGATGTTTCCTCATCATGAATCCTGTGTGCAGTTTTGGCAATCACATCTTAGAAAGGAGATGATAGAATTAGGGACTAATTGGAGAGGATCACCCAGTCTGAGAGGAAAGATGCCAGCGCTGGTAAGGGAGTCTGGACAAAAGGGTGAGTGGGTCTTAATCCTAAAGAGACCCTGGTTAAGTTGAGCATAGGCTTATTCAAGACATTCTCAAATTCTAGAGAGACAAGCAGCTTTTAGTAAGGTTAGCCTTAGTTTAGGACAAATAAAATGAAGATAATTATTGGGTTTAATTAACTTCAAGTAATAGTATATTCATAGTTTTGTTTTTTTTTAATGTGGGTTCGAGAAGGATTTGTGAAATTTATGAATGGCGGTCACATACACCTAGTTAAGAAAAAACTAGATATGTCAGAAGCTCAAGATTAATGTCAGGTAAGACGTTCCCTCCTCTTGCTTGGTCCTGTGTGCTTTTGTTAGCAATGTAATACTAGAGTAGATGTAATACTTACAGTGCTAATGACTTGTACTAGATTACAGCAAATGATACTTAATAAAGTGGAGAAAAAGAAACTTTTTTTCTATTTAGTCTTCCTTTAAAAAAATAAACAAAATAAGCAATAAACATATTCTTTTTTTTTTTTTTTTTTGTAGTTTTTGGCCAGGGCTGGGTTTGAACCCAACACCACCTCTGGTATATGGGGCTGGCGCCCTACTCCTTTGAGGCACAGGTGCCACCCAATAAATGTATTCTTATTTGGAATTTATTTCAGGGGGTAAGGAATAAGATACAGAAAAATTTAAGATCTTTCTAAATAACTATGTAGAAACTAACTTTATATGTAAAATACTTGTTAAAAAACTAGGTCTTTGTAAAGTATATTTGTTTAAATTTTAGATTGCCTGGCCTTTTACAGTCTCCCATGGGACCAAAATCCCATTGGTGAGCTACAGCCACAGCCCCTTTACTACATTTCAGGTATGCTATATTTTTCAGGTACAGCGTCCCACAGCAAAATTAAAACATTAAGCAACAGTTACAAATTCAATAGTAAAGTTTCTCTTTTGTGAAAGGTACTTGGAGATTGTTACTGCTTTTAGTTAAATAGATACCAGGCACACTTTTCTAATATGATTAATTTTACATAAGAAAGGAAAAAAGTCTTAGTTGTTGGAAAAACTGGAGTGTAAGACTCAGGAAATTTGGGTAGATCAGAGGAACACATTCTGGAACCATGACTAGACTCTCTTGCACGCCTTCTCTTAATATACAAATATCATCGTAAACTCATGGATTTATAGCTTTTGTGAACCCAGCTAATTTTGTCTGTTGTGTATGATGAGTGATTCTTTTTTTTTTTTTTTTTTGAAACAGGGTCTCAAGCTGTTGCCCTGGGTAGAGTGCTGTGGTGTCCCAACTCACAGAAACCTCAAACTCTTGGGCTTAAGCGATTCTCTGGCCTCAGCCTCTCAAGTAGCTGGGACCACTGGCGCCCGCCACAATGCCTGGCTATTTGTTGTTGTTGTTGTTGTTGTTGCAGTTATCATTGTTGTTTTAGCTGGCCTGGGCCAGGTTCGAACCCGCCAACCTCCTCGGTGTATATGGCCAGCACTGAACCCACTGAGCTAAGGGCACTGCCGATTCTTTTTTCTTTTTTTTAAGAGTCTCTCTCTGTCGCCCTGGGTAGAGTGCTGTGGAGTCACTGTTCACAGCAACCTCAAATTCTTGGGCTCAAGCAATCCTTGCCTCAGCCTCCCAAGTAGCTGGGACTACAGGAGCCTACCACAATGGCTGGCTAAATTTTCTATTTTTAGTGGAAACAGGGGTCTCACTCTTGTTCAGGATGGTCTCTCTCTCTTTTTTTTTTTTAAACTCTTTTTTTTTTTTTACTTATATTTCTTTTATTTTCTTTCAGGTCGTTGTGAGCATACAAAGAACCAGGTTACAATGTTTGAATTTTTAGGTAGAGTCCCTCTTATAGTTGTATCCTGTGGTCTTGAACTGTTTGAGCTCAAGCAATCCACCCACCAGCCTGCCAAAGTGAGCCACCACGCCTAGCAATGATTGATTCTTTTTTTTTTTTTGAGACAGAGCCTCAAGCTGTCGCCCTGGGTAGAGTGCCGTGGCATCACAGCTCACAGCAACCTCCAATTCCTGGGCTCAAGCGAGTCTCTTGCCTCTGCCTCCCAAGTAGCTGGGACTAGAGGCG
>CAUYRH010135717.1:0-10122 GCA_963574655.1 Perodicticus potto | reverse complement strand
CCCTCCCTCCATCCAGCCTCCCCCCTCCCCTCCCCTCCCTTGCACGTTATTTTCATGAGCACCTTGTAGTTGTTGGTCTATGTGTTCGTGTATTAAATTTAAGGTGGTATACCTTAGCTTTGACTGTTCTGGATTAATTTCACCTGTATTACGGTGTTCTGTTTCAGTCTGTAAATTCAGTCCTTTGTTTATTTCAGGAATGTTTTGTCAAATTATATTTTTTCAAATTTGTTTCATTTTGTTTTCCTTCAAAGGTTCCACTTATAGATGTATTTTTATTTCCTTGGCTGTCTTATATAGCTACCTTTTTCTTTTTTTGCCCCCTTTTTTATATCTTTTATTACTTTTAGGTCATTTTGTCTGCTTGTCTCATTTTACCAGTTACATTTCCTCATCTTCTATCGTCTGGCCCCGTTTTCCCTGATTCCTTCTATGTCTGTTGTGCTAGTTTCATGGCCACACTAGCCTCATTATTTTTTAATTTCCTGTTGGAATACTGGCATCATTTTCATTTGCAGGGAGTTTTGATGCTTTAAAACATTGTTTTTAATTGCTCATTGCTATTGATGGTGTGTTTTCTCTTTTTAATTTGTTGGCTCCTTGGCTTTCTAAAAATTAAACCTTACTTTTTAAAAATGTATTGGATTTTCAGAAAAATTATGAAGATAGTAGGGAGAGTTCCTATATATCCCTATCTCCAGTTTCCTCTATTAATAACATCTCGTATTACCAGTCATGATGAGCCAATGAAGATATGCTATTACTAGCTTAAGTTCATAAATTACACAGATTTTTAATTTTTTTTGAGCTAATGTCCTTTTTCTGTTCCAAGATTCTACTCAGGATCCCACATCACTTTTTTTGGCCATTCTCTTTAAACTTCCTTTGGCTGTGATAATTTTTTAGACTTTTCTTGTTTTTGATGACCTTGATAGTTTTAAGGAGTACTTGTTAGATATTTTATAAAATGACAATTGGATTTCTTTGATATTTTTTCTCATGATTAGACTAGAGTTATGGAGCTTTGGGAGGAAGATCAAAGAGGTAAATTTCCATTTTTATTAGTCACATAAAGCGTACATCCTGTCAACAACTTACTGTTGATGTTGACCTTGATAATCTGATTGGGAGAGAGTACTTGCCAGGTTCTCTACTACAAAGTAACACTCTTTTTTCCTTTTCTATACTGTGATTTTTGGAGGTAAGTCATTACGTCCAGGCAACTCTCACGGAAGAAGAAGTTATACTGATGCTGAAAGTAGAGAGTCTATATAAATTATTTGGGATTTTCCTACATGTAAGGATTATCTCTTCTCCCTCATTCACTATTTCTTTATTCAACCATTTCTATCAGTGTTAACTTAGGGTTATTTATTTTGTATTTTGGGCTATAATCCAATACTATTACTTTATTTATTTTGTTGCTGAAATTGATCCACTTGGCCATTGGGAGTTCTCTCCGTTGGCTCTTGTGTCCTTTTGACATCTCCCTATCATTGTGTGTTATTCATTTATTAGCACTTCTTGTATTACAAGAAGTTCTAGGATTATCTTGTGTATTTACTGCCTAAGTCCTAGAATCTGCCATTTCTTTAAGGACCCCTGGTTTTGCTTATTGGAGAATGATGTTAGAAAAAACCACAACAAGTAAGTAAGTGAGGTAATGGGTGTGTTAATCAATTCAATGTAAGCACTTCACATTGTGTATCAAATCAGTACACTGAACCCCATAAATGCATCAATAGCCACAGTTATGATTTAATTAAAAAAAATTCGGTCCTTCATGTGCTTGTTCTTAGCATGCTGTTGCTTCTAGGCCCTCTCAGATGACAGAACAAAGACATACATGTGTGTGTACTACCTTGGGTATAGATACATATGTATTAACACTTCTGTATGTAACCTTTGCATCTATATTTGAAAAACATGATTTCATACCAATGTCTCCAACTCCAATCTGTTACCACATGAATCATTCCAGCCTCTTTCCCTTCTTATAGGTGACTTCCCACTTGAATATCGAGAAACCTGGGTCTAGCCATCTACTATCCTTTTACTAATTGTTCAATTCCAAGATACATGTACTATGTGTATTAGCATCAGAATTGTTAATGACTACCACGCCCATTGTTTATAAAAGTTATCAAGTACAGTGGTTATATGTGGTTTTTCTGGCTGTTAGAGACTCCCTCATTTCCAAAGTTTCATAGATCAGTAACTTTTCCCTCATCTCCTTGTTTCATGCACTTTTAATATGGTAGATAATTGTGACATGCTGCATTTTGTTCTCATTGCATTTTTCAAAATTTGCATACACTAAAGTTAGCTCTTGGTGATGTGAAATTGTATAGATTTTGACAAATGTATGGTGTCATGTATCTGCCAGTACAGAATCATACAGAAGAGTTTAATTTCTCTAAAAATTCCCTATCCTTCACTAACTTAACTTTCCTCCCTTCTTCCTGAATCCTTGACAACCACTAAAATTTTTACTATTGCTAAAGTTTTGTCTTGTGCAAGATGTACTATGGTTGGAAATATGCAATGTGTAGTCTTTTTGGATTTTCCTCAGCAATACGCATTTATGATTCACCTATGTTTGTGGCTTGATAGAATATTTTTCTGTCTGTCTCTTTTTTCTTTCATTCTTTCTTCTTTTTCTTTTTTCTTTGTGTTTGCTGAATGATAGTTCATTGTGTAGATGTACTTTTTTTTTTTAATCCATCATACTTAGGGTTGCTTCCAGTTTTTGGTGGTTATGAATAAAGCTGCTACAAACATTCATGTTCAGATTTTGTGCGGACATATGTTTTCAAATCAACATGATTGCTAGATCATATGGTAAAACTATGTTTAGCTTGTAAGAAACTGCCAAACTCTTTTCCAAAGTAGTAGCATGATTTTCCTTTCCCAATGGCAATAAATGAGAATTCCTGTTGCTCCATATCCTCATCAGCATTGATAACGCCAGGTTTTTGGATTTTAACTCTTCTCATAGTTATGTAGTGGTATTCACTGTTGTTTTACTTTGCAATTCCTTGGTGATAAGTAACATTAAGCATCTTTCCTTTTTACCATCTGTATATCTTCTTTGGTCAAGTGTTTGCTAAGAACTTTGGCCCATTTTGGAATTGGTTTGTTTTCTTATTATTGAATTTTTAGGGTTCTTTATATGTCTTGGATGTAAGTTCTTTATCAGATATGTGTTTTGCAAATATTTTCTCCAAGTGTTTGACTTATATTTTCATTCTTTTAACAGTGTCTTTCACAGAGTGAGATAACGTCCAAGTTTTCAGTTTTTCCATGAGTCATGCTTTGGTGTTTTATTGAAAACCTCAGTGGCATACCCAAGTTACCTGCATTTTCTCCTATGTTTTCTTCTAAATGTTTTACAGTTTTGCATTTTACAGTTAGGTGTATAATTCATTTTCAGTTGATTTTTGTGAAAGGTGTAAGATCTGCGTCTTAAGTTCATGTTTTGCATATGGACATCCAGTGGTTTCAGCAGTGTTTGTTGAAAAGTCTATACTTTCTCCATTAAATTGCCTTTGCTCCTTTGTCAAAGATCAATTTTTCATGTCCAGTCTATTGATGAGCTTATCAAAATTTGTGCAGGATTTCTGTTCTGTTCCTTTGATGTACGTGTCAATGCTTTTACTGATAGATTCCCACCTTGATTGCTATGGCTTTGTAGTTAAGTCTCGAAATTGGGTAGTGAAAATTCTCAAATTTTGTTCTTTTTCTTCAGTATGATCTTGGCTATTCTAGGTCTTTCTATTTAATGTTATATTCTCTCTTAGCTTATTAGCATTTTGTACTTTAAAATTTTTTGTAATGTTCATCCTAGATGTTGCGGTATATATTTACAACTAATATAAGTTTACATTCAAATAACACTATACCACTTCCTGGGTGGGGCAGGTGCCTTGTAACAAAGTATTACCAATTTCCTCCTCTTAATCTCTTATGACATTGTTAGCATTCATTTTACTATTCATGTGCTATAACCATTTAATACATTGTCACTACTTTAAATAAACATTTACCTATTAAATCAAATTTCTTGAAAATAAGAAAAACTAAGTATTATATTTGACCTTCATTCCTTCTCTGATGATTTTCCCCCTCATATGAAGATCTGACCGGGGGATTTTTCTTCTCTCTGTAGTACTTCTTTTAACATTTCTTTCAGAACAGGTCTGTTGACAATTAATTCCTTCAATTTTTATTTGTCTGAGAAAGTGTTTATTTCTTCTTCTTTTTTTTTGCAGTTTCTGGCTGGGGCTGGGTTTGAACCTGCCACCTCCTGCATATGGGGCTGAAGCCCTACTCCTCTGAGCCACAGGTGCCACCCTATTTCATCTTTTTTAAAGAATGATATTTATGGATATAGAATTCTATGTTGGTGCTTTTCTCTTTCAGCACTTTCAAATTTTCACTTCATTCTGTTCTTGATTCCATGGTTTCTGATGTTATTCCTATCTTTCTCCTCTATAGTTACAGTGTTTTATTTGCTTGGCTTCTTTGAAGATTTTTCTCTTTGTTTTTGGTTTTCCCCAGTTTGAATATGATACATGTAGATGTAGATATTTTGGTCTTTATCCTACTTGACATTCTCTGAGTGTCCTGGCTCTGGAGTTTGGTGACTGTCATTAATTTTGAAAAAATTGTATCCATTATTCCTTTTGACAATTCCTTTGATCAATTATTTCTTCTCCTTCTGGTATTCCAATTACGATGATGCTATACTTTTTAAAATTGTACCACAATCCTTGAATGTTTAGTTCTATTTTTTTTTCATTCTTTTTTCCCTTTGCATTTTAGTTTGGGAAAGTTTCTATTAGTGTATTTTCAAGCTACTGTTTCTTTTGTCATGTCCGGTCTACTGATCAGCTTATCAAAGGTACTTTGCATTCTTTATTTTTGTTATAATGATTTTGATTTCTGGCATTTCCTTTTGATTCTTTCTTAGATGTCTGTCTTTTTACCTGTTTACATTATCCATCTGTTCTGGCATGTTGCCTATTTTTTCCATTAGAGCCCTTAATGTATTCAGCATATTTATTTTAAATTACTCATCTGGTAATTCTAAATCGATGTCATATCTGAATCCAGTTCTGATGCTTACCATGTTTCTTCAGACTGTTTTTTTCTTTCCTTTTAGCCTGCCTTGTAATTTTCTGTTGAAATCCAGACACAATGTATAGGTTAATAGGAACTGCAATAAATCGTCTTTTGGTGTTGGTTTTATGTTAATCTGACCAAAAGCTGGGCTACGTCTTGTGTTTTCTGTAGCTGTAGTTGCCAAAAGCTTCAAATTGTTGTCTTTGTTTTTGTCTCTTTAGTTAGTGTCTTTGGATTTCCCTAAGAACTCCGCCTCTGGATATATCTTACCGCTCTTTTAGTTTTAATCTATTATTCTAGAGTCCTGGTGGTGTGGTGATAAGGTGTGAGGGAGGGAAAGAATTCTATAATCTTCCAATTAAATCTCATTCTTTTTGTAAGCCTGTGTCCCTGGGCCATGACCTCCTAAAGTGTTTTTTAGTTTTCTTTTCTCCCATTTAGTTGAGACAGCCTAGAGGAAGATGAAGTCAAAGAGTGCCCTTCCCCTGAATGTGGTAAAATTATAGTAATATCCTTCCCCTTGGAGAATATTCCTTTGTTATGAAGAATGCACTGGGTATATTTCACAATGATTACACTTTTGCTTTCTCTTTCAAGAGTCATGACGGGCTTCTTCTTGGATCTTCATTATGAGAACTTTATGGGGTTCCTGGAGGTAAAACCTACAAAAGGAAGGCTCCCAAGACTTTCTAATTCTCAGCCTACTCTACATAACCTCCAGATTTCATCTGTCTCTCAAGATTTCAGGGTGACTTGCCTTGCAACTTCAGTTCTCTGATAGATCCGAGACGAGTCATCGATTTCTTGTTTGTTCAGCTTTTACTTTTTATAAGGATGGAGTGATGAATTCTGAGCTCTTTATATGTCAAAGCTGAAACTGAAAGTCTGTTTATTTTTATTCTTTTTACCAAATGGGAATGATAAACATTGTCCTGCACTGGCTGTTTTCAGGTGGCTCCTCCTTGGTTGAAGTGTGGGTGTGAGAGGTGATGACGGGTGAGTTTCCAAGGTTTTCTGCTTCCTCCTTCGTTGCTACCATCTTGGCCTGTTTTCTTGCTCATAGGGCTGTGCAGCCTACCTTCCTGCAGCTCAGAACCTGTCTGGATGTTTCCGTGCTCCTATCTCCATCCCTGAACTCCTTAGTGTCCTTCACCGGCTGCTAAATACCAGGAGACATGACCCTGTCTTTCCGGACATACTTTTCCCTCCAGAAGGTGGCACTTTTGCGATTTGCATTGTCTGGGTTCCACTCAGAATCCTCATGCTTTTCTCCATCATCTGCCTATGATTATGCCATGTTATATTTAATGTCTGCTAAAACAGGTCTTACTGAGAGTGAGATATTTGTTGATTTCTGACATTTGATACCAAAAGGCCTTCTCTCTACTCTCTATTCTTCCCCCACTATACTGTGAAAGCTTTCTGCATAAGACTTGCTGATCTTAGTTTCTTTTGGCCACACTTACACATAATTTGGAGTTTGTGGATTTTTCTCTGTCTCCTCCGTTCACCAAAGAAGTTCTTTCATGGCTTTATTTTTGTTCTCCTTGTTGCTCTATTTGGTTTCTAGGAGGTGAAGTGGGAAGATTCAAAACTAAGCATTTACCATGTTCCTAACCTCTGTTCCATATTTGGAAATAATGAGAAACATTAAGAAGCAATGGCAAAGCGAATGTCTGGGTCACGGTGTTGCCCAACGCAGAGCACAGTGGAAATCCTGCCCTCTGGGGTGGCCTGACGCAGCAGCCTTCATAAACACACAGCCTTCGGTCTGTAGCCAGTTATTCCTGTGACTGAAAAACTGTTCTTTTCCTTCTTGATATATGTTTCTCATTTGACTTTTGATAAAGAAACAGGTATTGAAGTGAATGTATAGTAAATCTCTCTTAACTGGAAGAGTCAAGCTTGGAGAATTCGACTTTGATGAGATAATACAAGTCAAGAAGGCAATTCATCTTGTTTTTACTCTGCCAGGTTTTTTGTTTCTTCATCTATGAACCCTGACTATATAAACAAAGGATTGTAAAGGTCCCTCCATCTACCTTCACTCATATATATTCATAGGGGAATTGGTTTTTATGTACACAGGCACTCCAGGAAAGTCTTTGGGAGAGAAATATTTCTTCAGTAGTCTATGCTAGTTTCCTTCTGCACAGCAGACAATTTTAAAATAAAAATACCTTCAGCCAATATGCTTTTCACATCACTTCTGACTAATTACTTATGCAGCAATATCAAAATATTTTAAATACATTTGCATTTAGATATAATTAAATTTTAAACACAAATTAACCATTTAAAAGAAATCTGGCCACTTATTTAGGAAGCTAAAATAAATATCAAAATCTGTTCTCCATAAAAACTATTTTATTGAGTTTTTATAAGAATATGTGTCAGAGTAGAAATGGAATTTATTTGGCGTCAGTTATATTGTATTACAAAATCAGGAATCAATGACATAGTTTTCAATGCCTCATTTATCCTTCCATAGGACTGACTTATTTTGACTTACACAGTTCTATTTAACCATGGTGCACTAGCCCTGGAGAAAAAAGTTGCCTGAAAACATTTCCAGAGCTTCTCCATGGTAGGAATACTTAACAGAGCCTTTGTAGGCCCAAGAAGTCAGTAGTAACTTTGCAACTGGAAACAAAATGAATCAGGACCACAGATTTCAGGAAAAAAACCAGATTAGGTTATGTGTCTTTTAATTAGTAATTATACTTTAGCAGTGTAGAGGAAAACACTAGACATGCCTGAGGGGAAGTGAGGATCTGGAAAACACAGGGAAGATCCCAGGAAGCTCCTCCATGGTGGCCAACCTGTAAAAGAGTGAGAAATGAGGGCAGAGAAATAGATCCAAAGAGCCCGGTGTTTTCTAGGTCTGTGTACAGATCTAAGATCTGGGGGGATGGAGAGAATTCTGGGTATAAATGTAGGATTTCAAAAACAAAGCAAAACAAAAGGGAAAAGATTTAGCCAATCACCTGTGCCCAAAGTGAATGCCTTGGAAGGAAAGAGAAAGATCATCTAATTCATAGCTCCTTTCCATCCAGACTTCCTTCCTTAACAGCAGCCTCAAGGTAGAGAGTGATGATGGTACATTGTGTGCAAACCAGGAAGGGAATTACAAACAGTCGAGTTAGTTCTGTGCTGCATTTCCATTGTTCCAAGAAAAATAAAATATATATGAGGAATGAAGACAACTCTGATGGCCATTCCAGAAAAGAATTCCAATATTTCTTTGAAGGGTAGACTAGTGAATATAGGGTATTCTAGGATTATATCTCAAAGGTGACTGGTGATATTTGGCAATGAGGTATGCAGTACTTTTTCTAGGATGAGTTCGCAAACTTAATTGCCTGACCTTATATGTATGTACTAGCTACAAATGACAAATTTTGTGACTTAGGCAATTGTGTGTGTGTGTTCAGTTCTCTCATATTTGCACTTAGAACTTGCACTACACAATGTAAACATGAACGGTGAAATTCATGCTAGTTTAAAGTCTGTAATTTTTCTCTAGTTAGAATAACATTAAATTGCTAATAAAATACAGCATGGCAAGTTGAAAGGAAGAGATGGTGGGGGAGAAAAAGCCCCATCTTTATTTTTAGGACAGTTAATGACACTCTACCCCTACTTTTTCTACAAATTACTTTGCTGCCTCTGGAAGCAGCAGATAGGTTACCCATGTAGAATCATCCAGCTCCTGTGCTCTGAGGTAGAAGATGCATCCATGGATCTGAAGGAGACATGCAGAGAGAGATGGAAGCTTCTCAACTGCCATCATGTAGCTGGACAATTGGGCCTCTCTCCTAGCATCTTAGTGCTATGTCAGATGCCTAGTATCTTGACAAATGCCTATGAAAGGGGAGGATCTTTAATAAGACCACACTGAAACTACTCGGTACATTCCTATTATTACTATAACAAAGTACCCCCCACAGAAATTAAGACAATGTAAATTTATTATTGTACAGTTCTGGAAGTCAGAAATCTGAAATGGGTGTACAGAGCTGTGTTACCTTTGGAAGTTCTAGAAGAGAATCTGTTTCCTTGCTTTTTCTTACTTCTAGAGGCCACCCAAAGTGCTAGAAGCTCTTTCTTTTATCAGGAAAGCTGGCATTATAACATCTCCTCGCTCCGCTTCCATCTTCGCATTGACTTCTTTCACTTACGGTTACTTGTAATTACATTGAGGCCTTTTGGGTCATCCAGGATTATTTCTTTACCACATTTGCAAAGTCATCCATGGTAACATGTTTGCAGATTCCAGGGATTAAGATGTGGACATCTTTGAGGGACAATTATTCAGCCAACATACTCTCCAGTAGGTTGAGTGTCCAACAAAGAAAACAAGTGTAGTTACAACAAAATAAAACTATTTTGTAAACTTGTAGGCTGAGACTCATACCCCCTACAAAAGGAAGAAAATAAAACAATCACCATTAAAATCTCTGTTAATGCTCATAGCAAAAAGAGAGTTGGCATTTAATAGCAGAGGACACTAACTTCTATTCTCCTGTCCCCAAAGTTATTATCGTTAAAAGCACTGGACAGGAAGGGCAAAGTATATTTTTAAAGATACCTTTCTGAAAAACATAGTTCATATATTACACTATCAAATATGCCTTATAGGATAAATAGGCACTTATTTTAAAGAAAAATCATTCTGCCCTTTGTCCTAAAAAGACAAATTTATTAAGAGTTTATTAAGTCCACACACCTTTGACATTCTGGCACTGCTATTGCAAAGGAACGATAGGGCAGATATGGTGCAGGACTGACCAAGAAATGTCTTCCCACCCACTTTTCCTTCTACCAAACTTGTGCACATTTTATTCAGGTATCCACTTTCTACCATCCAGCCCTGCTTTTAAGGCAGCACTTCTTAAACTTAAACGTGTGTCTGAATCCCCAGGGGAGCTGGCTAAAATGCAGATTCTGACTCAGCACTGAACAGATTCTACTCAGCAGGTATAAGAAGGGGCCAGG
>CAUYRH010135712.1:0-21072 GCA_963574655.1 Perodicticus potto | reverse complement strand
TTTTTTTTTTTTTGAGACAGAGCCTCAAGCTGTCACCCTGGGTAGAGTGCCGTGGCATCACAGCTCACAGCAACCTCCAATTCCTGGGCTCAAGCGAGTCTCCTGCCTCCGCCTCCCAAGTAGCTGGGACTACAGGCGCCGGCCACAACGCCCGGCCATTTTTTGGTTGCAGCCATCATTATTGTTTGGCGGGCCCGGGCTGGATTCGAACCCGCCAGCTCAGGTGTATGTGGCTGGTGCCTTAGCCTGTTGAGTCACAGGCGCCGAGCCAGTATGAGACTTTTTATTGAGACTTGTTTTATGACCTAACATATGGTCTACCTTGGAGAAGGCTTGGGAGAAATGTGCATTCTGCTGTTGTTGGAATGTTTGATAGATGTCTTAGGTCTAGTTGGTTTGTAGTATTATTTCATTCTTTTATTTCTTTATTGATCTTCTGTCTAGTTCTGTCCATTTTTAAAAGTGACATAATGGTAAGGTAGGGTAACGATTATTTTTGACTTTTTTATCATTCAACAATAATAGTTATTGTTTCTCCTTTTAATTCTGTCAGTTTTTGCTTCACGTGTTTGGGGGCTTTGCTGTTAGATGCGTATGTTTTTATAGTTATTATGTCTTCTTGATGTGTTAACCCTTTTATCATTATAAAATAAGCTTCTTTTTCTCCGGTATCTTAAAAGCTATTTTGTCTAATATTAGCATAGCCACTCCAGTCCCCTTTTGATTACTTTTTACATAGTATATGTTTTCCATATTTTTACGTTCAACCTATTTGTGGCTTTGAATCTAAAGGTTTCTCTTGTAGACAGCATGACATTGTGTCATTTTTAAGATCCATTCTGCCCATTCTGCCTTTTTCTGAGAGTGTTTTACCATTTATATTTAATGTAATTATTGATGAGACAGGCTTTGTATCTGCCATTTGCTATTTGTTTTCTATATGCCATGTCAGTTTTGTTCTTTTCTTTCTCCATTACTGCCCTCTGTGTTTAATAGCTATTTTCTAGTGTACCATTTTAATTCCTTTGTTATTGTTTTGTCTTGTTTTCTTTTCTTTTTCCTTTCCTTTTTTTTTTTTTTTTTTTAGACGGTGTCTCACTATGTCACCCTCTGTAGAGTGCTGTGTTGTCACAGCTCACAGCAACTCAAACTCTTGGGCTTAAGTGATTCTCTTGCCTCAGCCTCCCAAGTAGCTGGGACTACAGGCGCCTGCCACAATGCCTGGCTACTTTTTTTGCTGCAGTTGTCGTTGTTGTTTAGCAGGCCTGGGCCAGGTTCAAACCCACCTGCCTCGGTGTATGTGGCCAGTGCCCTAACCACTGAGCACAGGCACCAAGCCTGTTTTGTTTTTTTAATGGGTTTCCTGAGAATTAAAATTACTATCTTGACTTATAAAATCTATTTTGGATAAAACCAAGTTTATTTCAACAGCATATGAAAATCTTTCTTTATATATAGCTTTGCACTTCCCCTTCCTCTATACTATTGTCTTACAAATGAATCTTTATGCATCGTAAGTCCATCAGAACAGCCTTATAATTACTGCTTTATGAGCTTGTCTTTTAATTCTGGTTTGAGAAAAAGAAGTTACAAATGAAAAATATACTTTTATATATGTAGATACCTTGACCAGTGCTCTTGCTATTTTTCACGTGGATTTGAGTAACTTTTCCTTTCCTTCATTTAACCTGAAGGATTCCCTGTAGTATTTCTTGTAGGGCAGGTCTGCTGGTGACAAATTCTCAGTTCTTGTTTATCTGGGAATGTCTTAATTTTTCTTTCATTTTTGAAGGATAACTTTGCCAGGTATGGGAAAGCACTTTTCCCTTCAGTGCTCTGAGAATATCATTTCTCTACCTTGTGGCCTACATGGTTTCTGATGAAAAAGGGTCTGTTATTAACAATTACGTTGAGACTCTCTTATGCGTGATGAGTCACTTCTCTCTGGCTGCTTTCAAACATTCTCTTGTCTTTTGACGATTTGTATAATACAGGGATGTCTTAGTGTGGATCTCCTTGGGTTTACCCTGTGTTGTTGATTTTCATGGATGCATACATTTGTGTCTCTTGTCAAATTTGGAACTTTATGGCTATTATCTTTTTTTTTTTTCAGGTAAATTTAATTTTATTATTTTTTTAAATTCTTCATTACATTATTCCCCCCTGCCCTCCACCCCTCAGTGGTAAGACAGAATTGATTTACAGAAAAGAATACAGAAAACACTAAAGCTCCTGGTAGAGGGAGAGAATTCAAGTGGGGAGAGAGAAGCTCTCTCCATTTCTCTCCCAGTCTTTCCCCATCTCCTCCTTTAGGCCTTTAGCCTCAGGGTATATATAGGTGTATGGATTCCTTGGCCAGGAAACGAATGAATACAGTCCCTTCTGCCCGGGGCAAAGTGAATGAGTGTATCAATGAATGGATATAGTCCATTCATGGAATTGAGGCCTAGGAAATTCACAAGAAATTGACCTAGGAAATGGGAGTTCCACATTTAGTCCTAAGTGTAAAGTGAACACCTGTGACACCTGTGCCTTGGTGTCTCCTCAGCAGTTGTCCAGATATGGCTATTATCTTTCCAAATTTTTCTTTCCTGAATATTCTTTTCACTCTCCCCTCTCCCTCTGGAACTGTCATCATGCGTATGTTAGTATACTTGATGGCATTCCATAGGTCCCTTGAGGCTGTTTAGTTTCCTTTGATCTTATGTCTCTACTCTTCAGATTGGATAATTTCTATTAATAAGTCTGCAAATTTAGTGCTTCTTTGCCATCTGAAATACACTTTTGAGACCATCTCCTGATTTTTTCATTATAGTTACTGTATTTTCAATTTTAGAATTATTCTCTGGTCTTAAAAAACAATGTTTTGTTAATTTTACAGTTTTTCTTTATTGAACTTCTCTTTGTCCATAGTCCTTGTTGGGTGAAATTAGTTTAGTTCTTTCATCATATTTAAAATGGCTGATTTAAAATAATTTTTAGTAAGCTCCACATCTGGGCCTTCTCAGAGACAGTTTCTATTGAGTGTTTCTTTTCCTTTATGAGTCATACTTTCTTATCTTTTTTGCATGTCTTGTAATGTTTTGTAAAATAATGGACATTTGAAATAATATAATGAGGCAACTCTAGAAATGAGATTCCTGCCCTCCTGACCTAGGCTCACGGTTGTTGTTGGCTATTGTTTTTTTTTATTCCTTTTTTTTTTTTTTTTTTGAGACAGAGCCTCAAGCTGTCACCCTGGGTAGAGTGTGGTGGCATCACAGCTCACAGCAACCTCCAATTCCTGGGCTCGAGCGAGTCTCCTGCCTCAGCCTCCCAAGTAGCTGGGACTACAGGCGCCCGCCACAATGCCCGGCCATTTTTGGTTGCAGCTGTCCTTGTTGTTTGGCGGGCTGGGGCTGGATTCGAACCCGCCAGCTCAGGTGTATGTGGCTGGCGCCTTAGCTGCTTGAGCCACAGGCACCGAGCCTGTTGTTGGCTATTGTTACAAATTGTTTGTATGTTGACTTTTTTGAACTAATTCTGCATGCTTTCTTGCATGTGGTTACTGAAGTCTTTGCTTGGTTATCTTAATGGTCAGCTAGTAATTGGACTGAGATTTCCTTAAATGCCGGGAGCCTGAAAGTTTCCAGCTCTTGCTGTAGGGCCCTGTGGTATGGTGTGGCATATGATCAATGCTATGGCAGACAGTTGACAGCTCTGCCTTACCCTTCACTTCTTTCTTGTGCAGATGTTCAAGGTCAGCCAGAGGTGAGAGCTAGGGCCTTCTGAGATCTTTCCCAAGCCCATACAGCCTTGCATGTACACATAAACTTCCAGACTCCTAGGGGTATGTCAGAGCTTTTTGTAGACCTTATGGACATAACATTCTCCTTTTGAGTTTTTTGCTGCTTATTTATCTCAACTGCTATCACCACCTCAGGCAGCTTCGGCTGCTAAACAATTGTCACTGATCATTTCCCTTAGACACCCTGCAGGAAAAAGTTGCTCCCAGTGAGTAAGGTCAAATAAAGACAAGCCCTGGGAGTGGGGATTTTCCCCATTATTTAAATCTCTAAAGAACTGCCAGACACATGATAATGAATGACAGATTTCTAGGAATAGGGCTTTGAAGAAGCTATAAACACATCCGTTCTCCTCTGGTGGCTGCTGGTTTTCATGGCTATCATGATTCTAAGGCTATTGGTTTTTAAGGTGTGTGGCTCTGGGAAGAGAGTGTGGAATAGGGTAAGTTAAAATACCATGAAGCATGTTGTTCTTACTGAGATTCAACCATTTTTCTTGAATAAATGCGCCTCAGATTTTTGTCAGCCCAAAGGCTCATTTTGAGGGTTCTAAAAAAGTTTTGACAGTTTTTTAAAAAACACCATCTTTGCCAGTGTTCTCACTGCTTATAGGAAGGAGTGGATTTTTGGAGGTTCTCACTGCACTTCACTCACGGGTGTCACTCCCTCCCAGCTGAGTTGAAGGCAACCATCTATACCATGGGCTCTTACTAACAAACAGGTGTGCAGAGTAGCTGTCTGACTTCTAGTACCTTAAAACTGACATTTATTGAATTATTATTATTACAGTCCCAAATATTTAATATTCCTCACTTCCCAAATGTCAAGCTTAGTTTAGGAAGGACAGGATGTATTGTCTTTTAAATCCATGCTCTGAAGCTAGACCCAGGAAACATACATGTGCTGTTCCAGCAGAGACCCCTCCCCACTTGGCCATGAAGTTGGATAGTCTGGGAGGGATTTGTGTTCATTCAGCCCTCAGTGACAAAACCAAAGCAAATCAATGCATAAAGGCAGCAGTCTAGTAGCAAAAATAAAAACTTAGTTATTGAGATTCCAGCATTGTTTTCTGTTGTAGGAAAACTTTCCTTCCATGCTGTTAAATTCATGTTCTATCACTGGACATTTAGACTCTGATGATAAAACCATTCATTAATTTGAACTTTCAGACCTTGGCTAGGCTTTTAAGTACAGTGAAAGTTTTCCAGTAATGAAATCCAAGAGAAATTTGATTATTTATTAGTTCCAGTATATGTTGGGGATTCAGGTATATTCTAGTTGATTACTAGAATGTCTAATTGGCCCTTGGTCAAATTTCAGAAGAATCTTTAGGTTAATAAGGTGTTACCGAGAACAGCCACAGTACATGGAGGCGGTGCTGAGGGTGGAAGGCTTGTGTGAGTCACCTCAGTCCTGCAACACTGTTACCCCTCAGAGCTTCTCAAACTCTGTGGCTGTTGTTGTTACCGTGGCTAATTATTAGTAGTCCGCTCCAATTTGTGTTGATGTTACAAAAACTGTTTATGCTCCCCAAGCTCTTTATTCATGTCATAATTACAGCATATTTGTCTTAAGTATTTCGCAAGTGTTCTCTTTGGATAATACTGGCAAGGTTAAGTAATAGTTTCTCGCTCACGTTATTGCTCAAGAACATCGAACTTGATGGATTGAGATTTGATATATTCTAATATGTAAGTCTTCGGCTCCTAGCGTCTTTAACCTTTCACTTTTCTTATGTATAAAATAATCTTATTGTGGGGCTATGTCTATTGTTTCTAAGACGAATGCCAGGAACTCCTTGAGGAAAATATTTGATTGTGATTTTAATGGGGAGAGTTTATATAACGATTAAGAGTAATAGATGCAAGCCAGCCGTACCACTGTGCCAGAAACTAGAGACTTCAAAGAGGCTTCCTTTTAGAACTCTAAAGGAACTGAAATTTATGTTTTTCCATATCATCCAACTTAATCATTGGCAATAAGTAACCTTTGGCAAGAGGCATGCGTCACATGGTTCCAGTTCTGCCTCAGAAAGGTCAGCAGGCGGCCCCAACACGGCCTGTACTGTGCAGCCATGTACTCTGATTCCGCGACACGTGCTTTGGGGCCCGTTACGCAATGTCACGCGGCTGATTAATGGTCACTTGCACAAGAAGTTTTTCATTACCCTTACTGCAAACATCCTGGGAATGATTAACATTGTGACATAATTCTCATCACACAGAGAGGGGAGCTCCAAAATAATGTGCTTCAGAAGTAACCAAATGTGTGTGGCTTCTTAACCTGTACACGGTTAAGGACTGTTTCAAAGCTGTTGAGTGAAATGGAGAAACCTATTTGAGAATTTCTTTTTTGAATAGAGGTTTTATGTCTGATTGGTTCATGTGTGAACACCCTTCTACTATATTGTAATTTTGCCTTTCTCTATTCTAGCTTGTTGTTGAAAATGTCAGCTCTATTTCACAATGCCCCGGTCTTGTCAGCCAAGTATGGAATATACATTGCTCTTTTACTAAGCATTTTCAGAGTCACAGAGATACGAATCTCATATTCCCACACACAAAGGTGATACTTTTGTTACCGAGTTTATTTTGCATTTTCTGCAGATTTTCGAATCTTATCAGCTGAGTTTAGTTTGAAATGCTGGGTGCGTGTAGATTCTTCGTTATGAGTGGCAAATACTCAACCGAAGTGGCTCAGCAGAAAGGAGATGACACTGGCCCGTGGCCCCGAGCTGTGGGAGGACAGGAGTCCTAGGGGACGAGGGAGCCAGGTCACAGAGCCGTGGGGACACTCTCCACTTCCCACTGCACGTGGTCTCTGTGGGTGGCTGCATCCACTGTGTCTGTCCCTGCAGACCAGCTCCTCCTAATTGCAGCTCCCAGATGCGTGCCTCGGCTCCGGGACAAAGGACATCTCTCTTGCACTCTCCACTAAGAAATTTCCAGGAGAAGCTCTGATGGGCCTCGCTAAGATCACACGCCCTCCCTGTTGCCAGGGAGGTGGGGTGCTATAATGGGAGGACAGGGACCTCTTCAAGAGAAGAGAGGGCTGCTGTCCTGCCCCAAAGTTGAAGCAGCCACTGAGGGCCAACTGTGACTCAGTCTGCCATCCTTTCCCCAAGATGCCCCTCTCTTGCGTTATGGCATCTTTTCTGCCAGCATCCAGCCCAGTAAGACCACCAAGAGTTCTTCCCAGTACCTGTGCCCAGCTCTGAGTCCAGATCTAGGACATGTCCACTCCTCTCGAGACCAGTGTGGCTTCACAGAAGGAGTCAGCCGGTGGCCTCAGTGCCATTGAGTCCTCTTGGCAGACGGTGTGTCCAGTGGGCCAGGGAACTGTGTGCAAATGGGGAGAGAGCACATCGTGGTTTCCGTCCACACTGTGTTCCACATGTGGGGAGAGGACTTGACCCTGCCGGCAGGTCTCAGACATGTTTGTTGACCCATTTCCCTGACAGTCCATTGGTCCCTTAGTTAATCTCACTACTGAGGTTCTTGCCAAGAGGATCCCCATCCCCCAAAAGGAATAGTGAGAGAATTCCTCCCCTGCAGCCTTTATCACCTCACAGGTCCAGTACCACCTCATTTCTTTTGGGCAGTTTCAGAGTGCTCTGGAGGTTGTCGTTGGCTGAGAACGCACCTCTTAAACCTTACTTGGCTTTCCGTAGATTTAAAGCAGAAAGGAAGGCCGTACTCTAACAGCCAATAATGCGATTCTCATCCAATTCCAGGTTTTGAGTCTGGTGGGGCAGAAGATGAGGCTGGAGTCTCAGCTGCCACCTCGGTTCTGCCCTTTCTACAGAGGGGAGCACAGGGCCAGTCCTGCCCTCTCTACAGTGGGGAGCACAGGGCCGGTCCTGCCCTCTCTATAGAGGGGAGCACAGGGCCGGTTCTGCCCTCTCTACAGAGGGGAGCACAAGGCTGGTGAGGGGTAAGGGCTGAGGCTGCTCCAGCATTGTGTCCTGAGCAAGGACCTGGGCCGGCCACTGTCAGGGAGGTGGGTGACCTGACAGTCTGGGATTGAGAAGGCCTTGATGCCTGTGGCACAACTCTTCAGGGGCAGTTGGAGAAAGGGGCTCCAGGGCCTGGCCAGGTTCAGGGCCCCCCGAACCTGCAGTCTCAGGAGTTCCCCGAGCTTGATGCCGTCCTGTCCCTGCCACTGGGCTCCTCTGCAGGAGAGGATGTTCCCTGGCTCTCCGCCTCCCACCAGGGAGCAGGGTGCTCTTACTGTGCCTGTGTGGAGATGTTTGGGGAAAGAGGAAGGCCCTTGGAGGGGGTTATTGAGGCTACAGCAGATGGTGCTGTGGGGCCTGTCCATGTCCTGTGTCTTTTTGCCTCGGAACACCCAGCGAGTGGTCCCCGGGCTCCAGGATGCCACTCAGGTGCCCCACAGTTCTCCAAATCCCTGCCGCTACCAACTGAGTAAACAAACATGCTCCAGAGAGCTGTTTTCCCAGCGTCCCCTGTGTTCCTGATGCTGCGACAGGAGGCGTGTTAATGAAGCACCACTCACCCTAAGTCATCGCTCAGCTCGCGCGGCGGGTGTGTCATTTTGTTTTCTCAGAGCATGATAAATGTCCCATCACTCTCATGTCGGGCTTCTCAAAAATTTTGATGTTCACATTAGAACAACGGGAGCCCCCAAAATAGGAGCCCCTGTTTTCTACTGGTTGGGAGCAGTCCTACCGTTTTCTGGGGCAAGATGATCACAAAAGGGACCTTTTCCTAAAAAACGTAGCCTGTTTCCTAAAGGCAGCTTCTAAAGAAGAGAGCACTCGGTTTTTTTTCTTCTGGACAATTTATGTGCGAGATCGGTCACCTCCCAGTACTGCCACCCAGTTCTTGTAGGAGAAAAGATGGAGGAAAGCGGAGGTAGAAGCCAGCCCCTCCTTTCCAAAGTCCTGCACCCCAACTCTTCCCTTCCAAGAACAGACTTTACAGTAGCCTTGTTTTCTTGGTACTTTTGATTGCTTCATGTGACAGCAGTGGGTTTGTTAATGGCCGAGTGGCTGGCCAGTGTGAAATTCAGGCAGAGGTGGCTGCTGTGACTTTCTTTCCCCCTCTCTGAGGCCCATTTGCATGTGCTCTGCGTGGCCTCAGTGCGGGGTAGGTGTTTGCAAACCCAAGGCTCCTCTGATCCGGGCTCCCTTCTCACGTACAGTGGTTAAACATTGGCTTCTGAACCGTGTCACCCCAGGAACCTGTGTTCCCGCATTCCAGTTCCTTGCAGGCTGCACCTACGTGCCGGGTGGCCTGGCGCTGACGACACACGAGCTGCTTCCTGGAACCGACGCAGATAAGAAGCCGCCTGCTGGGGTTTCAGAACTCCACTGCCGGTTACAAAATCCTGTGTCATAATTTCACTTAGCATTTTTTTCTAGCACTGGCTTCCCCCAAAGGGACGTTTTGTGTTGTGGGCGCCTGTGTGAGATCTCTTTTTGGTAATTATTTTGGAAAATGTTCAAGAGGCCAAACAACTGTGACAAGCTAGGAGGCTCCTGCTGTGCTCCATGTGTTCCGGGGTCTCTGGGTACACAGGGGGGCTGCTGAGAAACTCGACTGGCCACCACGTGACCCAGCACTCCCCCAGAGACGCCTGCCACCAAGGAGGTGCCCACTGGGATGAGTTAATCGCCTAAGCTGTAAAACTTAAATGCCCATCGTTAGCAGCTTCATCTAAGCTCTTCCTTGCAGAGGTCTTTTGACCTATAGGGGAAAAATGGTATTTAAGATCTGGGTTATTCAAGAGGGTGGAGTGAGCTAAGTTTAGTTGAGGCTATAAATAGACCCAGCCGTGGCCTTGGGGGCTGGGCCCTCCCTCCTCCCCTGGCTCACGCCAGCAGCCCACACCCTCAGAGGGCCCAGTATGTAACTCTGAGCAGTGTGCAAATGTCATTTCTAAGAGGTGTCTCAGCCCAGTTACTCATATGTCAGATTCCCATTCTCTTGTATTTCATGTAACAACTGTATTTCCATAGAAAAGCGTGAGTCACTACTCAGTGGCCGTAAAGTAAAGGGAGGGAGCGGCTGCCATAAACCGGAAAAAAGAGGTGGGGACAGTGCCTTTTTATAGAGTTCTGAGTTGGCTGTCTTTTCCATAGGTTAATTTTTACCTTAACAACCAAGATAAGGTTGGATGGCCCTTTTATAAGAAAGCTATTTCAATACTAGGGATTATTTGAACTTCTTTTTTTAAAGCCAAAGGCATTATTTTGGTGTGGTTCTCAATTCATGAATAAAATATATTAATAGTTGTTTAATGGGCATTTAAAATGCCAACTGCCTGTGACTGTTTTTAGTACATTCCCTAAGCACCATTTAGGAAGACAGAGAAACACCCCCCTTTTTTCTCCTCTGCGAGGCAGGTATGTAGCCCGGGACGAGGGGCCGAGCCCCTCGCTCGGAACAGATGGCGATTCGCACACTGAGTGCTATTCTGGTGTACTTATTTAGGAAGAAGATCTAAAAATAGGCTTGAATAAGCATAACCTGCAAAAATAAGTTGTCAGCTTCTTTTTATCCTGCTGGGTTGAAAACAAAGCTGTCAGCAAATTTCTTCATGTGGAGGAATCTGTATATTTTCTTATTTTAGAGAAAGCCTTTCAGCAGGACTGTAATTGAGTCCCCTTACATCTTTAAGTGTCAACAAATTACCATCTGTTGTTCTAGAGATTCAGATTGATGCCCCCCGCTCCCTGCTCACTGCTGGGGAGCCATGATGTGCCCTCTGAGGACAGGCCTGGCCCAGACTCAGCCCTTCTCTTTGAGGTGTATTGTGCAGCCTTTGTGGCAGGAAACAATGGTTTTCCCCAGCTTGGTCCATCAACATTGTTTTCTGCAAAATGATCCCACACGCTAACAGAGCGACGTACGACCTGCAGGGAAGTCAGACGTGGAATGGACCCCTTGTTTCATGCTGCAGACGGGCTCCCCCGAGTGAGAAACCCAATGAAGATAGAAGTGGTGCCCCTCTGGGTGGAGAGGGGTGCGCAGACCAGTTCCCAGGTGCAGGCCCCGTTGAAGCTCCAATGACCCAGGCCTGAGCCGGCCAGGCTCGCCCTTGGGCTGCCCGCCCGATCCACAACTTGCTGGTTCTGTGTGTCCAGGTGAGAGCAACCGAGTCTGGTCCTGGGAAACAAAGCGAACTGAGTGCTGCTGAGCTCAGCAAAGCCCGTCCTGCAGGTGTCCCGAGAGAGTCCCTGTCACCCTGTGTCTTTACTCCAGCATGCCTTCTCCACCTCTGAGCAGCAATCTCTCCCCCAAACCAGACTGTCATCAGTGAGATTTGGGGTTCTGCTGCTTAGAAACTTTCTCCACTCAGCTTTGACTGTGTTTGAACCTTCCTGTGCTCTCTGGAAAGAATGGAGATAGCTCCCACTTCCCACCTCCCAAGCACACGAGTGTATACACAGAGGCACACACGCTCTTGCTATTTAACAAAAATAATTTACCAGTGGGGGTCACCACAACATGAGGAATGTCTTACAGGGTCCCATCATTAGGACAGTTGAGAACCACTGTACTACATATATGTATATAATTAAATACATGTACTTATTCTCTTGTTTGTACAATTGTATTGTCTTTCGATGGCTGCTGTAACAAGTAACCACACACTTAAGTGGCTTCAAACAACACATACTGGACAGTTGTACTGCTCAGAAGTCTGGAAGGGTCCTCATTGGACCAACAGGAAGGTGTGGGCAGGGCGGGGAAGGTCCCTTCCTTCACCTGTCCAGCTTCCCCTTAAAGTAGCAGCAGGAGGTGGAATCTCCCCCCTCTCCTTCACTCACAGTTTAGGGCCCTGGGATCCCACTGGACGCACCCAGGTGATCCAGAATAATCTCCCCATTTTAAGATCAGTGGATTAGCAATCTAAATTCCCCTTTGCATGCAACCTAACATAGTCACAGGTTCCAAGGATGAGGGCATGGACATCTTTGGGGGTGAGCATTTGCTTATGCATACACCTTAATTTATTAATAATTAACCAAGAAGGGTTAGGAAAGCCAGACAGCTCTGGTCACTTCATAATGATTTTCATTCCAGCTAGAAACATTCACTTTCATTTCTGTAGCCCTAATTCCTATCGTTCTCAGCTCTAGTTTAAAATTTAAATTAATTCCATCTTATTTATTTCATATCATGACTTTTCCATTTGTACGCTTTTGATTGATCAGGCAATTTTATTTTTCCCAGAAGCTTCCGTATTTCTTGAAATCTGGCAGTTTTGAAAATATAAGTGTATTGTCTTTAACTAGAGCGATGATGTAACTGATTATCAAATTCTCGGCACTCTGTTTCCCTCTCTGGTGACTTATTCTACTAGTGTTAAGCATTGCTGGTAAGATGTCGGTCGTGCACAGAGTCCGTGATTGGAAGCCACTAAATTTTTGTCACAGTAGAAAACTGATCCCGCCATGTTGGTGATGGCCCATTCTGGGAATCCCCCAAGCCCAGCCACATTCCACATAGGTTTGGGGTATTTCAGTCACACCCACAGGCCCTTCCTCCTAAGCCCCCAGTCTGGGGTGGACTCCAGCTCCATACACCACTCCAGCCACTGCTCCTCCCTCCCCAGCCCAAGGAGGGAAAGGCCAGGGCAGCCCTGTGGGATTTAGCCCAGATGTGACTCATCCAAGGTGGAGAGGTCCCTTAAAACAAGATGCCCAAGGTGTCCTATTCCCAGGCCATCCCCAGGTCAGGCCTTGTCTTCTTTCTTTTTTATTATCTTTACTGTCTCCTGTGGCAAATCAGTTTGTGCTCAACATGGGAGGGGACGGGGGGTCTGGGGGGGTCAGCTTTCAGCTGTCCTTCCCTCCAAGACAAATCTGCCCTGGGGCGAGGGGCTTCCTCCCTGAGAGGTGGGATCGCTCCCTGGGTGGCTGAAATGCAAGGAGTATATTGTGGATTGGGGCATGTCTGCCTCTGAACATAGGGTGCCAGGTTGAGCCACTTTCTTGCTCTGAACACAGTTGGTATTTTATTTTTCCGTTGTTGCTCTTTTGTGGGAATTTAACTTGTAAGGTTTTGGGGAAGAAGATTCTGTCAACTCCCAGAGCACTGGAAAGGAGAGCTCGGTCTTAAGTTTCCAAGGAGGGGGTCGGAGCATCTGGGAAAATCCACATCTGGGAAGGCGAATGGTGAGCTCGGTGACGCAGCATTTCCCCCGGGGTTTTTAATTCCTCCCTTCCTGTATCTTTCCAGAAACTCCGACTTTGCAGCCTTCTGTGGAGGCTATGTTCACTTTGTATTTCCTCCTGTTTCTTCCTCTTGTGAGACAGAAGATGTATTTCTAATACATTGAAGGGAAGATTTAAAATTGTTTCCCGTTTGTTTCCTCTAGCTTTTAGGAATGAACTTCACCTGTATTGTTTACAGCCCCAGCCCCCAGCAAGCAGGCTGATCAGGACCCGAACTCTGTACAAGCAAATAAAGCGAATTACCCAGGGGGCGTGGAATCCTAGGATGGGAATTCGACCTGCCTCTGCCATTTATCAATGATGGCTCAGTTGGTGTCTTGTGTCCCTAAACCACAACTTTATTTTTTTTTGATTTAACAAAAAAGAGGTGGTAATAATAGGACCCCGTGGCTGCAGTGCACAGGAGCTGCATCCTGAGACCGGGAGCTCCTGGTGTCGCACCTGCGGAGGGAATCAGAGGCCCTGTGGTGTAGTCACATGGGGCTGCCACGGACCTCGCTGGGAGCTCCAGACACGTTTGGGCAAGGGGACTTTCTGCCCACACTGACCAGTCACTGGGTGCATTGCCTGTTGTGGGACATGCGCTTCTCGCACAGGTAACTCCCAGAGAGAGGGTGGCTGATACCCGAGGCCAGCAACCTCCCACACTGAGGAATAAATAAATGCGTCCTGAAGGGGGATCCTGGGTGGCACACTCAATACCCTGGCAAGCAGGGAGGTGCCGATAGCAGCCCCGGGTCTGTGGCAGGCATGGCTGCTCCCGGGGTGGCGCCACAAAAGCAGGGAGCAGATGCCCTGAGCCCTCCTCACTCTCCCCGCTCTCCTGCGACCCACTCCGTGCCCCGGCTGGAAGGCAGAGAGCACCGGAGCGCAGGCTGTGCAGCCCATTGTGTTGGGACAGAAGGTGGGTCTGGGATCAAGGCAGCCAGCACTCCCACTTCTCTCCCCCGACCCCGTTCCTGGTCCTCAGGCTTCTCACCTGGGAAGGGGGTGCTGCCTCTACGGCAGCTGAGGCCACTGAAGGGCTTTCATCTGAAGAACTGCCAATACAACAAAGTCCCTGTGTCTGTCTGGGCCCAGTGCTTCTGTCTGAAGTGGCTGAACCTCCTGAGTAGCTGGGACTTCAGGCACCCACCACAGTGCCTGGCCAGTTTTTCTGTTTTTAGTAGAGAAGGGGTCTTGCTCTTGCTCAGGCTGGTCTTGAACTCCTGAGCTCAAGTAATCCACCCACCTGCCAAGGTGCTCCTGGAGTGCTGGGGTTACAGTTGTGAGCCACTGTACCCAGCCTCATTTTAAACTTTTACTAATAGGAAGCCTTCCCTGTAGAAAGAAAAAAGTGGCTTTCACGGGAGGCCTTAAAGATGTTAAATAACAGTATAAGGAGTTGCTGGACCAGACAAGGGCTCTCAGCAAAGGGGTAGGGAGCCCCTCTCCTTCTGGCTTATCAGATACACAGCTGATTCTCTGGGCCAGTGGCATTGGTGGCCTAAACCTTCAGGACTTCCACGGTGACTGCTATGAGAAAGTGGCTTCTGGGGCATCTTGGCTGTCTGGGAGGTGGGAAGGAAGGAGCTGCAGGTGCTGATAAGCAGGAAGGACTGTTGGGACCGGGGTGAAATCACTCATCAGGGGCACAGGGGGCTGCATATAACTAAGGCTCTTGGTGCATGACATTTAAGAGTGTGAATGATTCTGTCTTTTAAATGGTTTTATGAATCATTTGGAGGAGAGTTGACTTCCGTTATGGAATTTTTGAAATGGTATCTCTCAAACTCTTGGATTATCTAGATATGTCTGGATTTTTCTCTTTCCACCTTAGAGTTAAGCAGAATTTTCCTTAGGGCTTCAGCCAGTCCTATTAAGAAGTACAATTTGTTTTTTTATGATTTAGTCTTGAGCACAAAGCAGCCAGACCCCCTGGACTGCCTTTTTATGCCCCCCTGCTGGGCTCACTAGAGCATCACTGGACTGGCTCACTGGACACCTCCTTGGTGGTGTGAGTGCGTTGTCATCATCGGGATGGAAGCCACCTCATAGGATTCCCTCAGGGATTTGTGTGTCTGTTTCTCTGAGTGCTTGGGGTCAGCAGAGTGCCTTCAGGCACAGAGGAGCCTAGTGGCATTTCAGTCATTGCTGTGTAACAAACCATCCAAAACACAATGCTTGAAACAGCACAACTTTTTCTTTCTTGAGATTCTGTGGATCAGAATTTGGACAGGGCTTGGCTGGACATTTCCAGTGCTCTGCTTGGTGTTGGTAGGGGCTGCTCCCATGGCTATATTCAGCTGGGGGCTCTACCTGGCTGGAATGTCCAAACTTCCCATCCTCCAGGGCCCCTCCACATGACCTTGATCACCCAGAGGTCTAGGCTGGCTGCCTGTGGCCTGGGTCTAACTGGGTGAAAGTGGAAGCTCAAAGCCTCTGAAGGATTAGGCTCAAAAGACCCAGAAGGCCACTTCTACCATATTCTGTTGGACAAAGGGGAGCAGGAGATTTGCTAGGTCCTCGGAGCCAGAGCAGAGGGTTAAATGAGATGCTGTATAAACAAAGCATGATGCACCGAGCCTAGCATTAGGAAATGTCCCGTGCATGGCAGCTGTTGGCCTTGCTGTGCCCCTTCAGTCGTTAGCTAATGCTCCAGATGCACTAACCTCTGGGGAGCAGACTGTGGAAGGTGGGCAGGGCCCAACATTAGTGGCACTTCTTGGTCACTTTAAATCTAGAAACGATGTCCTGCAGCTCCATGCCCCACATGCAGAAGAAGGGCAGCTCCTGGCCCAAAGTCCTGCAATCCCCCAAATGGTGCAGGGCCCTTCTGTGTGCGTTTGCTGTTTTCATCCTGCATGGTCTTGGCCCAGGACCCGTGGCCCAGCCCCACCCCAGGCGGGGGGAGGGGTGCTTGGCCAAGATGGGGGCGTCACATCACACCACTGGGCTTACTTGGATCCCAGGGAATGAAATGGCCCTGAGTGGCACGAGGGCTGAGGGTGAGATTGCAGAGCTAGGAATAAACTCACATGGGCCCCTTTACATCCCTGTTCTTCAAGGTCCTTGGGCCACCGGGGCTGCCCCAGGGGACAGCCTCACACCTGCTCTTGACCACCTGGTCCTTCCCTTCCCTTTGCTCCCCTTCCAGGGCCTCTCATGTTCTGAGCAGAGTAGTTCATCCTTCATACTGCCTTAGGACATGACACTCGGGCGGCGCCTGTGGCTCAAAGGAGTAGGGCGCTGACCCCATATGCCGGAGGTGGCAGATTCAAACCCAGCCCTGGCCAAAAACTGAAAAAAAAAAGTTATAAAAAAAATGTATTTTCTTTTAAAAAAAAAGACATGACACTCACCCTCCACCCCTTTCTCTGCATTTCTTAGGGCTTATCTGGGTACTTCCTGCTCCTCCCAGAGGGTTCTGGCAGCTGCTAGCAACACCACAAGCAGTTCACCCTGGAGTTGCTCACCCAGCTGGGAAAGTCCGGGTGGCTCCCTGGAGGAAGAGGATCTGCCCATAGCTGATGGGGGTGGGCACCCAGTTGGGGGGGCAGCTTCTGAGGGAAAGGAGGTTTGTTCAAGGAGACCCTCATGCAGAACGCCTCACCCCTGGCTGCACGGTGCAGGCCCCTGGGGAAGTTTCTGGACATACCCCCACCCAGGCCATCGAAACTAGCTCTTGCCCCTTTAGTGGGTACTTTTAACCTCCCAAGTTATTGTCAGGGTACAGCCAGTGACCATGACTGGGAAGAGTCATTGATTCAGTGAATGAAAGTGTGTTAAAATTTTAGTCAGCTAACACTTTCTAAAACTGGCCAGGCTCCCTGGGAAAAGACACACCTGAATTTAGCACATCACAGGCTTCTCTAATTGACGAAATAAAGGATTTGAGACTAAAAGGTCAACAGGAAGACAGTGCAGGTCTAACTTCACACACTCTCAGCTGGCTCAGGAACACAGGGGAGACCGCGTGGTGGACGGTGTCCGCCTGTGCGTTGTGACTAAAATACAAGCAATGACACTCTGACATGCACAGTGCGTTCCAGGAGTTATGCGGAATGTATTTGCATTCTTATTTTAGGAGCAGCAGAACTGAAAATAGAAATCAAAAGCTTGAGAGAGAGAGAAATGATGGTTGGGGGGACAAGAAGAAAACGGGGTGGGTAGGGAAGCTGCATGGAATTGGTAGAGCTTCACATGCTGGGTGGAAAGTTGAAGTCGTGCAGACAGACAGATCTCTCTTTCTTCCCCCTAATTAATTATAGGTTGCATAGTCAGGGTGTGGGCTGGGTGTATTCCTTTTATGTTTGAAAACCATGCTTGACAGCTCCAGGCTGTTGGGATTACATCAGGATCTCAGGTGCACTGGGTTGCGTCACTGCCTATTACAGGCGGCATTTCCTCAGTGAGCCCATTTACATCGTCTCGTAAATGGAGAGAAGGGAAAGCCCAAAGCACTGTCTTACCTTAAGGAAAAAACCTAACTTCTTTCATTTCATAAAGTAATAACCATAAAGATAAAAATACTAAAAAAAAAAAAAAAACAGAAGAGGAAGAAGTAAAAGGCATAACTGCCCATTCCTCACTTAAAACGCTGCACGCCCTTGCACTGTAGTGGTCTGCAGAACAAACACTGTTGTCGTGGGTTTGAATCCGGGCTGCCGGGCTTCAGCGTTCAACTTAGGTAAGTCATGTGGCCAGTACCTGCCTCAGTTTCCTGATCCGTGCAATGGAGATAATGATGGTAACCCACCTAATGGGACCATAAAGTGCCCAGAACAGGCCTGGCAGGGGAGAAGTTAGCGCTGTTGTCACCGTTACTGCCATTATCCTGACTTTAGCCTGTGTGGAGGACACACGCACACACCAGGGAACACACACGCATAAACCTTTTAGAATTATTTCTGATTATTTTGCTTATTCTGTTATTGTTTGCAGGAAGGTTCTACTGATAAAAATCGTTATCTCTAGAATTCTGGATTATCTAAATATCCCTGGATTTTTCTTTCTACAACACAGTTAAGCAGAATTTTTGTTTTTCCTCTCTCTCTCTCTTTTTAGCGTTTCAACCAGTCCAATTAAGAGGTAAAATGTGTTGGTCTTGAAAGCGAGGCAGCTAGCCCCCCGGAAGTCCCCCCTCGACGGCGCTCTTCCCACCCTACTCTGGGCTTGCTAGAGCATCACTGGGGACATTTCATGGATGACGTGAGTGCGTGGTCACTGTCTGGGTGGAAGCCACCTTGAAGGACTCCGTGATGGATGCATTTTTTTTCCTCCGACAATACTATGACACTGTGCGTAGAGGTCTGCGGCTGCGAGCCGCCACCTCCTAACATGTCAGGAGTGCTTTCCGCGGTTGTCTGCCGCCCCATAGGCGACCACTCTTCTTAGCTGCTCCTCCCTGGGCGGACACAGGTTGTTCTGAGGGTTCACTGCCGCATCCTTACTGTTGCAGGCCTTGCTCTGTGTTGTAATTTTCTGATAATGTTAAATTCCTCTCCCAGGTTCGTGCTGATTCGTCTTCTGGCTCAGAGTATCTCTGTCTCCACGTCCTGGCCAGGAGCAGACACGGATGCTGGACTCTGCCCACCTGATCATCGAGAAATGTTTTCTCATTCTTTAATTTCCATAATTATTATTTATGCAAAGGATTCTCATTTATCTTGTGCAATGTGCAAGTACCACTGCGAACAGTGTCACTAATTCATTGGCCTTTACAGTTCGTTTAATTGCTGAAACCCTTTTGCACAAACAAAAAACATGTACAGACAATCCACAGCCTACTCAAACCAGTAATTTGCCAAATTAGCACATGTAGGTAAAGAAGAATTGCAAACTTGGAACATTAATACTGTTTTAAATTGTATTTTTGAATTGCTCATCCTAGAAACTGAATAATTAAGCATTAAGTTATTCATTCAAAAACTGTTTACTATTTGTGTCAGGCTCATACTATTTGTAGGCTTTTGGGATAAACAAAAATTTCTAGGAATCCCTGCCCGTGTGGAACGTTTGGTCTATCAGATGTTCTGTGAAGTGTCTATTCGGTGGAGGGGACTCACTTGGGCGTCCAGAGGGCCACGTGTGGCCTCAAGGCTGCAGCTCTCCCCACTTGGATCCCGGGTCATAACTGCATGGGTGCCTGGGATGAAGGCCACACAGCAGTTGATGGCCACCGTGTGCTGGAGCCCACAATGGCTCTGACGTGCTCCATGTCACCAACTGCCACTGTGACTCCGGCTACACAGGGCTGGTGGGTAGATGCAGCCTGAGGGTCACAGTCCCCACTCTGATGCCCCCAGGGGCCCTGGGACAGGATCAGCAGACACAGGATCTGTGGAAACGCCTCACGGCTCCCCCTGGACTCACAGGGCAGTCGATTACAAACAGCACTGGGGTGGTCTGTGACCTCCTGGCCTGGCTTATTTCACATTTTAAGTAAGTCATATTGATTTCAGGATGACTCTGGCACAGCCCCAATTTGCCCTCAGACAACTGTGGGCCTTGAGCTGGGCCCAACAACTAACTCCTCCTCTGGCCCAAAGGAGGCGTCCCCTGGTCACAGATGAGGTTCCCTGTGAACTGGCCCTCCACCTGACCCCCAGTCCTGGCAGCAGCAGCAGCACCTACCTCTCCTTAAACCGCCTTGGTGCAATGCAGCTGGACACATGTGGGGAGCCTGGCAGGTCCCCTGGAGATGAGGAGGATAACAGGTGAGTGCCAAGTGTCCGGCAGTTGTGCTGAACTGTGGTCCCCACCAGGCTGGCTTCCTGTGCTCTTCTGCCCTCTTGGCACCGGGCTAGACAACCTGGCCCTCCCCACCTGGGGGTGTCTAGCCCAGGGCTGGCGAGAGTGGGGTTTCTGTGGGTGCGGTGGACAGAAGGTCTCTGCACAAGGGGCATGTGCATGTGTGTGAGAGTGTGCGTGTGAGAGTGAGGGTGAGTGTAAGAGTATGTGTGAGAGTGTGTGTGTGAGGGTGAGTGTGAGAGTACGTGTGTGAGGGTGTGAGAGTGTGTGTGAGTGTGTATGAGAGTGTGTGTTTGTGAGGGTGAATGAGAGTATGTGTCTGTGTGAGAATGTGTGTGTGAGGGTGAGTGTAAGAGTGTGTGTGAGTGTGTGTGTGAGGGTGAGTGTAAGAGTGTGTGTGAGGGGGAGTGTGAGAGTATGTGTGTGAGGGTGTGAGAGTGTGAGAGTGAGTGTGAGAATGAGTGTGAAAGTGAATGTGAGTGTGAGAGAATGTGTGTGTGAATGTGTGAGAGAGTATGTCTGAGTGTGAGGTGAGTGTGAGAATGTGTGACAGTGAGTATGAGAGTATGTGTGAATGTGTGTTGTGAATGTGTGAGAGTGTGTGAACTCTTGTGTGTGTATGAGTGTGAGAGTATGTGTGAGTGTGTGTGAATGTGTGATTGCGTTTGTGAACTTGTGTGAATGTGTGTACGAGTGTGCATGTGTGTGAGATTGTGTGAACTTGTGTGAGTGAGTGTGAGATTATGAGTGAAAGCAAGTGTGCGAAAGGGTGTGAATGTGTGTGAGAATGTATATGTATGAATGAGTGTGTGAATATGAGTGTGTATGTGTGTCAGTGTGAGAGGTGTGTGTGTAAGAGTGTGAGTGAATGTGAGTGGATGTGTGAGAGTGAGAGTGTGTGTGTTTGTGTGTGAGTGTTTGTGAATGTGTGAGTGTGAACTCAAGTGTGAGAGTGTGTGAGAGTGAATGTGTGTGTGAACTTGTGTGAATGTGTGTATGAGTGTATGAGTGAGAGTATCAATGTGTGTCTGTGAAATTGTGTGAGTGTGTGTGAGTGTGAGAGTATGTGTGAGAGCAAGTGTTGTGTGAGAGGGTGTGAATATGTGTGAGAATGTATATGTATGAATGAGTGTGTGAATATGAGTGTGTATGTGTGTCAGTGTGAGAGGATGTGTGTGAGAGTGTGAATGAATGTGAGTGGGTGTGTTAGTGTGAGTGTGTGTGAATGTGTGTGTGAACTTGTGTGTGTGTGTGTGTGTATGAGTGTAAGTGTGAGAGCAAGTGTGTGTGAATGTGTGAGAGTGTGTATGAGTGTGAGAGTATGTGAATGAGTGTGTATGTGTGTCAGTG
>CAUYRH010135711.1:0-11426 GCA_963574655.1 Perodicticus potto | reverse complement strand
CATAGCTGTGTACAATAGTGTAATCAAGGGGTACAATGTGCTGGCTTCATATACAATCTTAACTATTTTCATCAACCTGATTAACATAGCCCTCCCAGCAATATACCATACTTTCTTTATCAACTCTCAGGTGGTGGTTATTTAGGATAATTATTTACCTTTGCAGTTGTGAACTATCCTGCAAAACATTGCAGGTATCATTCATTTGACATAATGGCTTCTAAACCATGAGGATGAAATATTTTTTCATTTGTGTCATCTACAAGTTCTTTCATCAGTGTTTTGTAGTTCTCTTTGTAGAGATCTTTCACTTTCTTGGTAAGGTATATGTCTAGGTAATTTATTATTTTTATGCAGCTATTATAGATGAGTTTGAGATATTGATTTGATTCTCACGTGATTGGTGTATATGAGTAGCAGTGCTACTGATTTGCATGTGTGGATAACCTAAGACGTCCCTGAATTCATTTTTCAAATCTTAGGGTTTTCTTGACATAAAATATTAAAAATATCATCATCAAACAGAGATAGTTTGACTTCCTCTTTTCCAATTTGAATGCCCTTTATTTCTCTCTCCAGGCTGATTGCTCTGGCTCGGACTATATTGAATAGATGTGGTGACAGTGGGCATTCTTGTCTTGCTCTGTTTCTTAAGGGGAATGCTTTCATCTTTTCCTCATTCAGTGATGTTGGCTGTGGGTTTGTCATATATTACTGTTATCATTTTGAGGTATGTTCTTTCTTTGCCTAGCTTGTTGAGGTAATCACTTTACATATTTATCTTTTCTTTAGGCCAGACACATTCTTTTTTAGGTATTTGGAAATATATAATAGATCATTATAAACTATAGTCACCCTGCTAATCCATCATACCAGGTCTTATTTCTCCTCTCAAACTGTATCATTGTACCAAATAATCAATTTCTCTTCGTCCTCTGTCCTCCCTAGCCTCTATCCTTCCTGGCCTCTGGTAATCAATCACCAATCTACTCTCTGTCTTCATTAAATCCACTTTTTAGCTCCCCAATATGGGTGAGCACATGTAATAATTTTCTTTCTGTGCTTGCCTTTTTTACTTAACATAATGACCTCCAGTTTCATTCATGTTGCTGCAAATGGGACAATTTCATTTTTCTTTATGGCTGAATAATATTCATTGTGTATATATACCACATTTTCTTTACCAATGTATCCATTGATGGGCACTTAAACTAATTCTGTATTTTAATTATTGTAAATAGTGCTGCAATAAACATGGGAGTGCAGATAACTCCTCAATATATTGATTTCCTCTCTTCTGGATCTATACCCAGTAATAGAATTGCTGGATAATATGTAGCTCTATTTTTAGTTTTTTTAAGAACCTCCAATCTATTCTCTGTAGTGACTGTACTAGTTCATATTCCTATCACTCTGTATGAGGCTTCCCTTTTCTTCACATCCTGTCTAGCATCTACTACTTCCTGTCTTTCTCGATAAAAGCCATTTTACTGAGGCAAGATGATATCTCATTGTGGTTTTGATTTGTATTTCTCTGATGATTAGTGATGCTGAGCAATTTTTGATGTATCTTTTGGTCATTTATATGTCCTCTTTCAAGAAATAATCTGTTTGCATCTTTTGCCCATTTTAATTGGATTATTTTTGCTATTGAATTATTTGAGCTCCTTGTATGCTCTCATTATTAATGACTTGTCAGATGGATAGTTTGAAAATATATTTTCCCATTCTGTGTGTTGTTTCTTCACTTTGTTGATTACTTCCTTTATTATACAAAAGCTTTTTAGCTTCATATAATTAGATTTGTCTATTTTTGTTTTGGTTGCCTGAGCTTTTGAGGTCTAACACAAAAACTCTTTGTCCAGACCAATGTCCTGGAGTGTTTTCCCAATGTTTTCTTTTAGTAATTTCATAGCTTCAGATCTTAGGTTTAAGTCTTTAATCCATTTTGATTTTATTTTTATATGTGGCAAGAAATAGGGGTGTAGTCTCATTCTTTTGCATAGAGTTCCTCATTATATGTTCTTGGTGCCTTTGTCAAAAAAGAGTTGACATAAATGCGTATATTTATATTTGAGTTCTCTATTCTGTTTTACTGATCTATGCATCTTTTTTAATGCAAATACTATGCTGATTTGTTAACTCTACCTTTGTAGTATAGTTTAAAGTCAGGTAGCATGATGCTTCCAACTTTTTAATTTTTAATTTTTTTCCCAGGGTTACTTTGACTATCTGGGGTCTTTTGTCCTCAGAGATTTTGATCAGTCAAAAGCTTTGTGACTCTCTTGGTATGGAGCTTGCAATATTTCTCTTTGACTATAAACCATTTTTGAAGGAATATCTCTCTAGTGATCCAGAGAACAGCCATTAATAGATTTTAACATAAATGAATGCCTTAGACAGGAAATAGAGCACAGTTGTTACTTAAACACCATATGACAGTGCTATGAAGTTCTTTGGTTTATGGATTGTCATTGTGAAGTTTGAGAGCAGTAATTTTAGTAGGCTTTTGCATAAATGACATTTTCCTTAACAGTAGAGTTTTAACATTTTAATTAATAATTATCATAATTAGTAAAGTAGTTTTAAATTACAAAGCACCTTCACATGTTTTATACCACGTTATACTAAAACAAACCTGTCATGTAGGTATTATTTTCCCCATTCAATAGGCTAGGAAAATGAGGTTCAGAGAAGCTAAGTGATTTTTCCAAAGATACAGAGCCAATGAATAAAACTGAAGCACTACCCAGGATTTCTGACTCCAAATTCAGCATTCTCCCTTCCAGACTTCAACTCTCTTCTCTTTTGAGCATAGTCTTTACTAAGAATCATTATTGTTTTTCTGTCTACAAAGGAGGACCCCAAGTGGCATGTTTGGCCAGAAGATTATGATTTTCTAGATAATTCCTATGAAGGAATTTTCTCTTGCCTATCATAATTACATGAACCTCTCCAAACCTACTAAAGGCAGTATAATGATTTTCTTTTATATAAATTTGAATTTGATTTATGTGAAGAATTGAGTAATACCATGAATTATGTTTATGATTGAGTTTCTTTAGTGTTATACTGTCTAAACGGGCTACTATTTGTTACGAAAGTAGGAAAAAGACAATTAAATAGACCCCTTACCATCTCAGTCTCCCGCATAATGAAACAACTAGGTACTCGATCTGAAAACAAAAATATCAAACTAGATCTGGGATCTTGGAAGATCCAACTCTCATGTCCAAGATTGGGATTTCAGGGCCCAGACAGTGAGTTCCCATCCAGAAGGTGAAAAGGGAGAACAGAGACCAGACAACTCAGCACCTGGACACAGTTTAGAGAGGAGAATGTGTATCACGTGGTCTGTGCCAGACACCCAGCCCCAGGGAGGTCAGCGTTCATCTTGCTTGTCTGGGAATGACACTACAGAGAGCTGATAAGTGAGACCCATCCAAGGCATCCACCTTCCCTTCCAGCATGACACTCAGAGCACCAATCAACCACTCTCTCCAGCCCTCATTCTAAACCACTCACTGTGAGTTTGAACACACTGTCCCCTCTTCCTGGAAACCCTGTGTCCAGCTCGTGGTGTCAATTTCACCTTTTACTCATCTTTCAAGACCCAAGTCTCACGTTACCACTTCAGTGAATGAAACTTTCCCCACACCTTTGATATTTTTCTTAGCAAGTTGAAGGCATGGGGTGATGGGGAAAAATAGAACTATCAACTATCATGTTTGGGCATGTGATTTAGGACTCAGAACCATTCTGTGAGTGGATATTTTATCCTTCTTTCCAGATGAGTAAGCAGAGGCTGAACAAGTTAAATGGTCTGCTGGAGGCAGAGCAAGAACAAGGATGCGGACACAGTGATTGCAAAGCTCTCTTCATTCTGCTGGGTTATTAGACAAGCCCTCATCTGGGCTCCAGAATTTTGCCTGACCCCAGACCATAAGCCTCTTAGCAGCCAGTCTTTGTATTATTCCTACCTGCGTTCCTGGCATTGGCCAAAACATTGAGTATGTAGGAACTCAGTATATTTTTGTTGACTGGGAGAAGAAACAAATGAAGAACATTTTTATGACTTATACCTTGTATCCAGCATTATCTATGCCTGAGTTATTTGTTAATTACTGTCATCTATCCCTAATGATTTTTGTATCTTCTATATTTTTTCTCCTCTAAAGATGGGAGGCATGTGATTACATGCCAGTTATAATTTTGGTGCTTAGAGAGACACTCTGTGATAGATTCTCCCAAACTATCAGCCACTCTGGCACACTTTGCACAAGTAGTGTTTGAACAGAGACAGACATTGATTTAATGTTGCCAGGTAACCCAATAGTATGGAGCTTTCAGAGACATCAAGTCACTCTGAAAGCAAGTTTTATCCTTCATGACATTCCTTTGAGAGAAATTCATTCACCCACCTGTAAGTTTGTATTTTTCTTATCTGGAAAAAATAAAATGAAAGGACTTATTAACAAAAATTAGACATTTAATGAGAATTGACATAATATACACACACACACACACACACACATATATACATGTGAGGTCAGACAATTAAATACATGACTCATCCTAGAAAAAGTGCTACATACCTCATTGTGGAATATTACTACAGTCACCTTCCAAGTACTCCCCTTGGGAAGCTATGCACCAACACCAGCACCTAGTTCACCCTTCAAAGCAATTTGGGAACCCTTCCTTAGCATGACCATCACAGCTGTCATTGTATGAAGGTCTCACAATTAAGTTCATGAACTTGCCATCAAACATGGTACAAACAACTTGGGAAAGTTTCATAACCTTGGTATATCAGTGTCTCACAGCTGTGTTTGTGTCGACCTGTGGTGGAGTTTTGCTGAATGGTGTTCATTATTGCTATGTGCCCTACAACAATAGCTCTATGGTCTAAAATTACTTTGAAGGGCGGACTAGGTCACTGAATAGCTTCCCAAAGGGAGTAGGGGCTGTATGGAGTACTTTGAAGGTAACTGTAATGATATTCAGCAATGAGGTATTAGCACTTTTTCTAGGATGAGTTCGTGAACTTATTTGTCCAACCGCATCTATGTTTTCCAAACATGGAAAGAGGTAAAACGTGAAGTTAAACACATGGTTTCTGGAGCCAGATTCCCTGGATTTGAATCTCTGCTCTGGCACTTACTAGCTAATTATTGGTTACTAGTTATGTAATAATTAGGCAATTTATTAATTTCTCTATTCTTCTGATTCCTATTTTGTCATTTGTGGATAATAATTGTACCTATTCATAGAGTCGTCAAAAGGATTAAATGACTTAACATGTGTAAGGCACTTAGAACATGAAATAACAATTATAGTCACATCATTTGTTAGAAAAATTCTTCTAATTACCTCCACAAAATTCATTTTACTTCCCTAGGCCTGTTTCCTTATCCTTTGCACAAAAGAAAAGATTAACTGACCCTTCTGTCTCGGGTAGTCTTGTGATTTTGCAATTACACAGACTCTGGGTATTTACTTCTTTTTTATCCCTTGCTTGCTGCAATAAGACCCCAGTTTTCACACTATTTTCCTTCTGAAAAGTTGAGGAATAGGAAACTCTTTTTAATCTATCTTCTAATTTTCCCAAGCCTAAATCTAAAATAAAACAAAAACTTGCAAAGCTCCATGGAAACCTTTAACTTTTTGTCTTCAAAGGCAGGGGATGGACGGTGTGAAAGAAGGCAGGATCTTGTGCTCCTCTCTCATTGGCCCCAGGCATCTGGCTGGTCCAACATTGCAACACAGTTTTCGCTCTTTCTCATTGTAGTCTTCCGCTGTTTGCGTGGCTCCTCTTGAGACTGAAAATTCTGTTGGCACTTCGTCAAAACATTTTTGCTAAATAAATCAGAGTGGGTAGATGGAGAAATCGACTGGTACTTCTCTAGTTCAGAAGTTTGGGTGAGTCACGATTTTCTCCAATACGAGAATGGAATTCTCAAGCATATTATAACGCTACAGGAAAGATGACTTTGGAATTTAGTGGTTTTGAAATTATGCCCTCATTTTACTAGGGGCCTTATCTGACTTCAGTCTGAAAGGGAGGGATCTTCCAAACCCTGCAAGACTGCGACCTTGGAGAAGTTGAGCCTTACTCGTGTCATCTTCTGGGTGCTCCCATGTAGCTGCTGCTGACCAAGGGGAATTCCACCCCCTAACCCATTCAGAGGGCAATGTCCTTCCAATCCCTACTCTGACTAGACTCTAAGGAGAGTGGAAGGCCTCAGCCTGGCCCTCGTTTTTCACGGTTAACCTCCAACAGTCCACAAATGCAGGACTCTGTACACACGCCAAGTTCTGAGGAGTCAAGCACATCTCAGAAGGGTTTTCCAGGGTAGAAAAATAAGAATGGAAACTCTGGTTAATTTGGCTACAGAGGACACAAAGACCCTTTCAAAGAGGTTGTGTTCCCCGGATGCTGCCTTTTCTTGAGATATCTCTCCCCTCTGGACTCTCCCTGCCCATGGATAGCCCCTATTCACGTCTATTGACCCATCTCCTCCCTCAGAAAAACAAGCGCTGCGCACGTTTCCTCATCCCTTCATGTGACAGGTATTTATCAGGTATCTCTAATGCAAGATGTGAGGCAGGATAGTGAGCAAAAAGAGACACAATCTCTGTCCTTGTGGAGTTTACAGCTTGGTAAGAGAAAATGTTTTAATCAAAATATGATGTAAATAAATATAGGAGGAAAATGACAAAACTGTAGTAAAGGGAAGAGACTCTAGGCCTGGGGAAATCTTCACTGAGGAAATGAATGACCCAAAGGTGAGTGTGAGAAGGTCTTTGTTTCTGAAGATGGTTGCAACTCAGCATATTTATGTGCTGTGGAAAGTCTGAGTCTGCAGGTGAAGCAGGCTGTGTGCTGGTGCTCCTGAGACAGGGGCTAAATTCATCTCAGTGGGATGATTGCTTCGGGCGGCAAGAGGGCCATCTGACCTGCTCAGGTGTTCTCATTCTCTGCAGAGCCAGAAAACTCTGGTCTCTAAAATAGGATAAATGTGGGGCTTGCATTCCACTTCTGTCTCCCCATCACAAGTTGGCTAGTCTGTGTGATGAAATACCCAGTGAATCAACACACCTCCCAAAGAGATAGCGAGAAAAGTACTAGTGCTCCTGTTAGCCTGGTTCTCTAGAAATAACAGGGAATCCCACCCCAGCCCTGTGCAGTGTTTTTGTCTTTGTCTGCTCTGCCTCCGGTCAGCCACCCAACAGTGATATGGGGCACGCTCGTGGTCAGTGGATTCTCCACTGAGGAATGAGATGGGGCATGGAGGAATTTGTTAATTCAATTTGTCACAAAGAGTTCAGGGACGGGGAAAGGTTCTGAAGTTTATAATAAGCCAAATGGTGAACTGGAAAAATCCTCTGAGCAAGTCAGAAAGGAAGACTCCCAAATGTGGGGACACTGAGTACCTCCATTCTGAGGAGGGGAGGGTACAGAATGCAGAGAGAGGTTCCTTTAAATCTTAAACAAACAAACACACAAAAAAGTGGGAATGTCGATTGGAAACTGAGATTGACACTCAGACCAACATTTGTTCTGAAACCTGTATTGACATATTGCAGCATGTGGTACATTAGGAAAGACATGTTGCAAGATCCTGCAATATTTAATGGGTAAAGGACAAAGTCACAACTCAATTTTAAGTTCTAGTTCTGTTTTTTTTTTTTCCTTGCAACCAATTATGCTCCCAGTTTAATTTATAGCATCCAGGAAAAATCCCATTGGATAAGCTCAACTATCCCTATTCAAAGGCATGAGCTGGTCACATGCCTTGCAAAGATGCCCAGGGCCTTTAATATCCAAATATAAATCCCAAACCTCCTCATCACGTTGAGTCTTCTGCTCATCAACCCATTACTCTGCCACTCTTGCTCTCAGTTTAAAATCATCCCACCGTGGAAGGACCTCCACTTTTTACCTGAGCACATCCCCCATTAGATTGGTGAGAGAGGAGGAAATTGGATGGAATTTGACTTTGGCGCACTGTCCTACTTTCTCCTTTGAGTATCCTTCTCTTTCCTCTAGGCCCTGCCTGCCTGTGCATTGTCTTGTATCCTATTTGTTGTAGGACAAAAAGATAATTCTACCCTAATATGAAAGCAAACTCTCTACTTTGCTCCCAGGTGCAATGTCTCAGCCTCTGGAGACCCCATCCAAATGGAATGCCCTCTTATTCTATCAGAAGCTTATTCTTACTTAGATATCAGCAGACTGGGGATTTAGGACAAGCAAGCCTTTAAACACTACCTAAACCAAAAACCCACAGAGAGCTACTTTCTCTGTGTGCCTGCGGATCAAGCTCTAAAAAGAGCTATACCACGGAAGCCTACTGGGCATCGCACTTTACAGAGCCGACCTTAGTAAAAATGTGTCCAATTGACATTTGCCCAATGTGTCTTCAGCTTTCTCTTACCTCATGAGAAGTGGAAGCCCGGGATCCTCACATTCTCAACCTTCTTCATATTAAACCTGCTCAGAGGAAAAGGCTGGGTAAACCCATTGGCATTAAGATGTGAGGAATAAGCTACAAGCTTCTGTTTATTACATAACAATATTTTTTGGACATTTACATGTTTGATAATGCCTGAGATACAGGGAAAATTAGACATTTTGTATTCTTAGACACTTGCAGTCTAGTGTCCATGTAAAAAGAAGTATTCTAAATAAAAATAATTGTGGGGGGTGGGGACCAGCGCTGAAGAGTATGTATGAAAGCATATGGCACCGAGCTGCTTCCTGGTCCTAACTGAGATATTGGAGGAATGTGTCTAAACACGTGCCCCCTCCCCAAAAGAGTGTACTTGCGTTGAATGTTAATTATTCCTATTCTCTGGTATCTGAAAGGACTTTCTTTCTGGGGGATGCTTGCATATTAATAGAATAATAAAATAGTCTTCAAACAAGAGGGATGAATCTCTAATTGTGAAATTTCAGGAATGTGTGTATCCCTGTGGTCCCTAATTTTGACAAGCTCTCAGATTCATCAGCAACATGTGGTGAAATTGAAATCTCTGCTCCATTCTGCAGGAGCTATCTCAGTGATAATGTTGGGCTGTGGCCTCTAAATCTATATTTGAATCACATACTCCAGGTTGTTTTTATGTGTGACCAGGCTTGAAAACCATTGATTTACCTCACGAAATGCCTAAATTACACCAGGTCAGAAAGCATGCCTGTTTGGAAAGCCAGCTCTCACCTGTTCCTAGGACCCTAACTTTATGTCAGGGAGTGACTTAGGGGCCAGCTGGCTTATGATCTTACTGTCTCAGCATCCACACCTACTCTATGGATATTGCTTGCTCGTGAGATCAGGTCCATGAACTTGAGCAGGGCAGGCCAATTTACATGGAGTCTGGGACCAGATGAATGCATTGTAAAGCAGGCTCCTTGCTTTGATACCTGAGTGAGAATGTAAAAAATTCTCCAGTAGCCTCCCCTGAACCCCGACTTACTGAATCAGAATCACTGGGATGAACCCAAAGAATCCAAGAATCCCATTTCTAACAGTTTCCCTGAGTGGCTCTTTCTCCCACTAAGATTGAAAATATCCAGACCAAATACACCCACTGAGAAGATGGATTTGGGAGATATCAGGAGGAGGGTAGGTCCAAGTGCAGAGCCCAAAAGTCTGGTAACAATTGGCCGCAGTGTGGAAGAGCAGGAGGGCCCAAAGTAGTTCAAAGGTCTTGACTTCTAGGGAGAATTAGGAAATTCTAGCAGGTGGAATGGGAAGAATGGAGAAGAGACCTTGACACAGAAAATTCAGGGAGCATTTCAGTGCAGATGGCCTTGGAAAATGAAGGCAGAATGCCAGTAATTCCCAGGAAACTGGGGTCCAAAACAGGTTACCCAGGAAGAATTTAGATAGGAGAAGCAATGCAGGAACCTGCTGTCAACTCCGGGTGCACAAGTGACTCAAGGTAGAGTCCCTGAATATGAGATTCTTCTGGTCTGGGTTGAAACTAGTTCTGCAGGTGGAAAATATCATGCAGCTATGACCTAAGGGAGGTGGAAGGCTGAAAAGGGCAGTGCTTGACCCACTGCTTTCATTGCCAGGAGGGCTCTGGAAGAGAGAATGGCCATGGTATGCTAATTGCCAGAAGAAGGAGGTCACATATCTGAGCTCTGCTGTAATCATTCTGAAGAGAGATTTTCTGAATGTACCTTGAGTAGTTGAAAAAATTCTATCCTGTTTTCACTTATGAAAAGCAGCTAATAGCAAATAAAATTGGTTTGTAACTTTTGCCCATTTTAATTATGAAAGTGAAACAAAAGAATGGCAAGCATAGTATATAACTGAGAGAAGGACACAGATTCACTTTAGTTAAGATCATCCTGTACTAGAGATGCATTGTAAAACTTGATATTGTATCAGCAATTATATAAATTAGAATAAATAAAAAATTTTAAGATGCAAAATGAGGCAAGAAGATAAACTCATCCATTGTCTCTTTTTGTAAGCAAGGTACTATATAGAACTTTAGTGTCCTAAAAAGGTATGTTTTTATTATTTGTATTTTTATTTTTTGAGGCAGTCTCACTTCGTTACCCTTGTAGAGGGTCATGGAGTGATAGCTCACAGCAACCTCAAACTCTTGGGCTCAAGCGATTCTCTTGCCTCAGCCTCCCGAGTAGCTGGGACTACAGGCGCCTGCCATAATGCTCAGCTATTTTTAGAGAAGAGGTCTTGCTCTGGCCCAGGCTGGTCTCAAGCCTGTGAGCTCAGGCAGTCCACCTGCTTCAGCCTCCCAGAGTGCTAGGATTACAGGTGTGAGCCACTGCGCCCGGCCCTAAAAAGGTATGTTTTTTGTTTTTTGTTTTTTTAAGTCTTTTGTACATAGATCATGAATACATTTATGCCATTATGGGATTCAATGTGCTGATTATTTGTACAAATTGGACTGCATACATTCTACTAATGAACATAGCCTTCACCTCATTTACCCAATTACAGCATTAAGACATTTGTGTTCCAGAGAACTCCAACGTATTTGCAAGAAAAGAACAAGAGATCCCATCTCAGGATGGGCAAAAGATCTAAAAAGAAACTTCTCTAAAGAAGACAGGCGCACGGCCTTCAGACACATGAAGAAATGCTCATCATCCTTAATCATCCAAGAAATGCAAATCAAAACTACCTTGAGATATCATCTAACTCCAGTAAGATTAGCCCACATGATGAAATCCCAAAACCAGAGATGTTGGCGTGGATGTGGAGAAAAGGGAACACTTTTGCATTGCTGGTGGGAATGCAAACTAAAACATCCGCTTTGGAAGGACGTTTGGAGAACACTCAGAGATCTAAAAATAGAATTGCCATTTGACCCTATAATTCCTTTACTTGGTATATACCCAGATGACCAAAAATCACATTACAACAAAGATATCTGCACCAGAT
>CAUYRH010135708.1:0-12470 GCA_963574655.1 Perodicticus potto | reverse complement strand
ATTTTTTCTTATCTTCATTCCAGCAAAACCACTAAATCCTGTTGTAATAACCATACATTAGTGTTCTGATGACAGTAATGCCAAATTAGATACTCTTTCTTAAGCCATTGTGTCCTTATCTTTAAATTAATTTCAGTGTGGCTCGGCGCCTGTGGCTCAACGGGCTAAGGTGCCAGCCACGTACACCTGGGCTGGCGGGTTCAAATCCAGCCTGGGCCCGCCAAACAACGACAGCTGCAACCAAAAAATGGCTGGGCGTTGTGGCAGGAGCCTGTAGTCCCAGCTACTTGGAAGGCGGAGGCAAGAGACTCGCTTGAGCACAGGAATTGGAGGTTGCTGTGAGCTGTGATGCCACAGCACTCTATCCAGGGTGACAGCTTGAGGCTCTGTCTCAATAAAAAAAAAAAAAAAAAAAAGTTAGAGATGGTGAGTATTTCGTGTGGGCTATGCCCCTAAAGTGCCAACGTGTGCCTAAATTCTTTGAATTTTTGGCAAGTAAAGATTGTTTAGTGTTTCTAGCCATCCACATAGAAAGAAGGCCTTACCCAGTGAGACTTCAGGTCCTTTACTGATGTCCCAAATGCAGATCTAATTATCTGTTGACCTTTCCTAGCTGTCATGGTATTTATTCATTTATTGTTGAGGGCCCACTAGGCACCATGAACACAATGTGGTCTTGGACCTAAACAAGTTCACTGTCTTGTAGAGGACATAGATGCAAACCCAACTATAATATCATGATATGTATTACCTCCAATCAAGGCAATATAGAGGCTTTGGAAGGTCAGAGGGAGTACACAGTTCTGTTTAGGTAAGGGCTGGAAGTGTATTAAGGAATAAGAAATCCAGGCACCTGACCCAGAACATATGAGACATCATGAAAACCAGAAATGTGCTCTTTAACTAAGCTTTCTGTACAAAACTCTTTTTTTTTTTTTTTTTGTAGAGACAGACAGAGTCTCACTTTATCACCCTCGGTAGAGTGCCCTGGCATCACACAGCTCACAGCAACCTCCAACTCTTGGGCTTACATGATTCTCTTGCCTCAGCCTCCCGAGTAACTGGGACTACAGGCGCCTGCCACAACGCCCAGCTATTTTTCTGTTTTGCAGTTCCGCCGAGGCCAGGTTTGAACCCTCCACCTTCGGTATATGGGGCCAGCGCCCTACTAGATGAGCCACAGGCACCGCCCTGTGCAAAACTCTTTACCTTCCCAGTAAAAGACAATTTGATTCTGCTTATATCAATGAAGACAATGCTTTCAGATGGAAATTAAGAAAAAGAAAAAATAAAACAGAAAACAAAGAACTCTTTTCTAGAGCTGACCTATGTCTGTTGATTAGTTTTGCCACGAGCAGCTGCAGATGAAGTCAACTGAAATACTGAAATCAAATCATGCATAGCACCAAGCTGTTTTTTCTGGAATGAATTTTAAACTGTTGAACAAAGTCTAAATTTTAAATCCTTTGGTATATCTTCCAAATGGTCTGATTCAGTAAATTGCAGAAGAAGAAAAAAAGAAATGAGAACAAGAATTACAGAAAAATGAGATTTCTTTTTTAAAGAACTTGGACTCTATATTACCCAGTGGGAAGGGTTGAACTGCTTCCTATAAATATAATAATAAAAATATTGGGTTCTCCCCAACCAAGGAGAACCTGATAAATTTTGAACAAATATTTTAAATACATTGTTTTGAAGAGGCACCAAGGAATTAATCTGTTTCCCTGCATGAGCAATGGGAAAGGCAGCACAGAGGAGGTGACCCGTGGTTACCTCCAGGGAGGAGTCTGAGTTTACCGGGTGTGAAATGAGCAGATGCAGGAGAGGTGACAGCCGTGGCATGGCGAATCTTAGGGCACAGGCTACGTGTATTTTTCTTCTCTTCCTCTTCCCGAACTTCTTCAAAGATTTGTCTGCCCTGGCCGTCTCACTCTTCACTCGCTCAGTTCACTGCAGTATGGCTTCTGCCTGCACCATATCACATGAAGGACCCCTTCCATGAAAGTCACCGACGACTCTCATGTTGATCAATCACTGAATTGATTTTTCTATACTCTGATTGCTTCCTCTTCCTGAGAAGGTTTCTTCCCCTTGGCTCCATGGAACTATATTCTCCTATTTTTCGGGTTGTTCCTCCTTCGTCTCCTCTTGAGCTCTTCTTCTTTTACCTGGCTTTTATCTGTGAGGGTTCTTAGAGTTGGTCCCAAGTCCCTACTCTTCTCATCCACACCTTCACCCATGGGTATCTCATCCACTCCTATGGCTTAATTAACTCTCTATACAATGACTCACAAATCTATAATCTGTAGCTCAGACTCCTTTTCTGAAATTTAAACCCCATATTCATCTACCTTCTGGATATTGCCCAGATGGCTGACAGGCACCCCAAGATCCAAAATGGAACACATCCTTTGACCTCAAAATCTCTTTTTCTTCCAGTGTTACACAGATTATTCAATGACATTACTCAGGTGGCCATGTCACAAACGTGGGTGTCCTTCAAATTGTTTGTTTTCTCTCCCCTACCCCATGCTGCTCTTTTTAATCAAATACTAAGTTTTGTCATTTGTAATTCTCAAGTTTTTCTTTTTGTAACTCTTAAAAATTGTGGTCAAATAGACACAACATAAAATGTTCCACTTTAATCATTTTTTTAAGTGGAAGTGTAATGACCCATGGCATTAAGCACATTCACTTGCTGAATGGTACAATCATCATTGATATTCATCTCTAGGGTTTTTTCCATCTTCTATTGGCTATCAGATGTTTGTTTTTATGCTTGCACATGAAGATTTAGAATGTCTATATCCAGTGGACCTACATAAGGGAAGAAGAGAATACAGCCATTGGCACAGGAATCCAGTTAGTCTCTCTTTTAGCACCAGTAAATGGAATCCAGGATCCTCTTCACTTGTGCTTCCAAGAAAGAGCTTCCCTTTAAATCCCAAGTGGAGAAAGAACCTCTAAATACGAGTGGCTCTGAGCCCTTTGCTCCATGGAAAGTAGGCAAGGAAAGGTGGGCAGGACTGTCTCCTCCAGCTCAAAGGGCTATAGCAAAAACTAAGCCTGGAATTTGACTAGAGTAAATCTCTATTTCCCTGTAAACCCAGAGTCTGGGACAGGGAGTTTCATCCATATACCCTCTTCACACCTGGCTAGGTGGACATGGAACTCTTTCTGCTACAGGCCTGGACTCTTCCAAGTAGAGCAATCATATTTCCCTAACTCCTAAGCCTTTTCAACTTCAAACTCTTCCAAGTACGTGTGTAATCTCTGTACCCCAGTGGTGATAAAAATAGGTATTATTACAGCCTACTAGGGAAAAAAGGGACAATAAAAAGTGTCCTTTAGAATCACAGAATATTAGTGCTTCTCAGAAGATCTTTTCCTGTGCCCTTATTGTATAGAGGATAAGGCCCAGAGAAGTGAAGTGTCTTGGCCAGAGTCACACAATGAGACTGGTACCCAGACCCTTCATCTGAATGCCCTTTTCACTCTTCCACCCTGACTTCCATTGAAATGTACTTATAGACATGAGAATATTACAAGATAAGAAAGATGAGTTACAAGGAAGGCTGACTTGATGAAAAGAACCCTGGAGTTGAAATGAGAACAATAAAATTTGAGGCCTGATCATCATTACCGATGATGTGTTATTGAACCCTAGTCTCAGTTTCTTTATCTATAAAATGGGCTAATTTTACAATAAGGCTACTGTGAAGATAAAAGCATGTAGTAAATCATAAAGCATCATACAAACAAGGAGCTCGACATGAGGGGTCCGAGATGGGCAGAGGGCAAAGACAGTGTACACAGTTGGGCTTTAGAGCCCTGAAACGTAGGCAAAGTGTTTAGCGTTTGTACATTTTTCTGGGAAGACGATCTGTAAGTTGCATTACATTGTTATTTCCCAGAAAAGGTTAAGAAGAGCCGCTGATGTTAGTGCTCAACACCACTATCATCGATCTGAGAACTGTTCTAGTTCTATAGAGAGAAAGAGGAACAAAATTTAATCCTTGTGTTGGAGGAAACACTCTTGAGAAATTCATGGGGTTGCCAGATAAAATACAGGTTGCTACTTAAATTTGAATTTCAGAAAAACAGCATTTCTTCTTTTTTTTTTTTTTAGTGTAAGTATGTCTCATGTGATATTTTTCTGAAGTTCAAATTTAACTGGGCATCCTGTATTTTTATTTGCTAAATCTGGCAACCCTAAAATTCTTTCGCATCAAGAGAGAATAGGTAACTTGCATTTTAATAAGCTTGTCTTTTATCTTATTTGATATTATATGTCATAAGCAATGTCAGTAAAGAAATTCTTTTTTTTTTTTTTTTTTTTTGTGACAAGAATCTCACTATGTCCCCGTTGGTAGATTGCCGTGGCATTACAGCTCACAGCAACCTTCAACTCTTGGGCTTAAGCAATTCTCTTGCCTCAGCTTTCCAAGTAGCTGGGACTACAGGCCATAATGCCCAGCTATTTTTTGATTGTAGTTGTCATTGTTTGGCTGGCCCGGGCCGGATTCGAACCCACCAGCTCTGGTGTACGTGGCTGGCACCTCAGCCGCTTGAGCTACAGGTGCTGAGCCAAGTAGAGAAATTCTTGATAGCATTTTTTCTGAAAGCATTTGAAAGTTCATACAAATTTATGCATGAAAAACATATAAAAGGGTGCCCATTAAATCCTAGTAGTAATTATCTCTTGGTGATAGTGAAATTATAGGCAATTTTATCATCTACTTCCCTGTCCATATTTTCTGATTTTCCTTAAGTAAACATATTAAAATGTAGAGAAAACTCTTGGGAAAAAGAACGCTATTGCATGAGAAATGATCTTTTGGGATATTAAACTTGACATTTGCAAGTCTGAGGTTTCACTTAGCATATTTTCTCACCAGTAATGGACTGAAATTGCAGCTCACCTTGCCATCTGCTAAATGGGAATGAAGGAAACACCTTCTTCACACGGTTATTGTCAAAGCAGTAGAGAGTGTATTTAAAAGCACCCTACATGTGGTATACTATGTACTTAATAAACTATAGCTTTCATTATTAGTACTATTAATATATGCTAGGAACCTAAAAATCAACTCCCTTTGTACCCACTAAGCTTTACTTAAACATGTTCTCAAATCACCAGCAGGTAAATAGTTGGATCCTTTAGAAATGCAACCAGAGAATTAAGATACTTTTTTGTTTCTCAATTTTCAATTAATGAAATATTTCAAATATGGAAAATAATAAGAGAAACCCACCTTCCTTCTCACTTTTCTTAAAAGTAAGGCTGATCTGGGAGGCTAAAGCGGGTGGATTGCTTTAGCTTAGGAGTTCGAGATCAGCCTGAGCAATAAGAGCAAGACCCCATCTCTACTAAAAATAGAAAAACTAGCTGGGTATAGTGGTGCATGTCTGTAATCCCAGCTACTCCAGAGGCTGAGGAAAGAGGTCTGTTCAAGCCCAAGGGTTGGAGGTTGCTGCGAGTTATCATGCCATGGCACTCTATCCAGAGTGACAGAAGGAGACTGTGTTTCAAAACAAACACACAAAAAAGTGAGGCCAGACTCAGTGGCTCTTGGCCATAATGCCAGCATTTTGGGAGACTAAGGCAGGAGGATAGCCTAAGCCTAGGAGTTCAAGGTTACAGTGAGCTGTGATTAAGCCACTAAACTCCAACCCAGGCAACAGAAAAAAAACTTGTCTTTAAAAATAATAATCATGGCTTGTTGTCTGTAGCTCAAGTGGCTAAGGCGCCAGCCACGTACACCTAAGGTGGCAGATTCGAATCCAGCCTGGGCCTGCCAAACAACAATGACAGCTGCAAACCAAAAAATAGCTTGGCGTTGTGGCGGGTGCCTGTAGTCCCAGCTACTTGGGAGGCGGAGGTAGGAGAATTGCTTGAGCCCAGGAGTTAGAAGTTGCTGTGAGCTGTGATGCCACAGCTACCCAGGGCAACAGCTTGAGGCTCTGTCTCAAAAATAATAATAATAATAATAACAATACTAATAATTATTATTATAATGGATCTAAATATAGATAGCATGGATGTAAAGTATAAATACATGTAGAAATAGTATAGAAGTGAGTATGGAAGTGATATAAGTGAACTTTAGGGTAGTGGTGGGTTACCTCTGGGGTGAATGGTAAGGGGAAAGGAGACTTAGGGGTTTAGTTGTATCTGTAATATTTTACTTTATTATTTTTTTTTATTTTAGTGCTGAGGTCTCTGGAGTGCAGAGGCACGATCATAGCTCACTGTAGCCCTGAACTTCTAGGCTCAGGCAACCTCCTGAGTAGCTGGGACGAGCAGCACGTGCCACCATACTGGCTAATTTTGTTTACTATTATTAAATAATCTACTTTATAGAGACAGGTCTCACTAGGTTGCCTGGGCTGGTCTGAAATTCCTGGCGTCAAGTGATCCTCCTGCTTTTGCCTCCTGAAGTGCTGGGATTATAGGTGTAAACTACCATACTTGGCTGTGATCCATATTGTAACTATGACTTTAAAATATAGACCTTAGAAAAGTAATTACCTCTTAATAAGTCTGTTCATTTATTAGATTGAATTTTACTCTAAAATATTTATGTTCTTATATAAACACCACAGAGAACTAATTGATCAATTTAGCAAAGCACTGCAGTTATACACAGCAATAAAATCTTTTCCTAATCTTTATTCAAATGTAAAGTGCCAGGTCATTGTTAGGAAAGAATTATTAATTCTCCAAATTATCATAACAATCTTGTCCCCTCAAATATTGTTTTTCAACCTAAAAATAGAAGTTATGGAGAGCTAGTAATGCAAACTATTAAGTGGAGTTAGCACATATATAGACAGAGAATTACTACCAAATTCATGTCAGTTTAAATGGTGAACCCATGCATCCCTTGTCACTCTTTCTCTTCCTAAATAATCATAAACCTTCCACTTTAAAAGCTATTCTAGGATTTTGTCTGTGGTGGCTGCCAAGCTTTCTTCTAGGGTTGATAGAACTGAGCACCTTACTCATTTTGAAAACTAGTAAGTCTTCAGACTTTCAGCTCTTCTGTTGCCCATGTCTTGGTGAAAATGATGGCAGCAAATGAATTATCTCATCATAAGACTTTTCTTTCTCAGCTCTAATCCTTCTAGGCCAAGAACGTTAAGCTCAATGAACACATCCAGTATTTTCTAAGCATCTTTGCCCCTATCAGGAGCTTTGCTTGTCTTTTAACCTTTTCATCAGTTTTTCTGGTCAGAATACCATTCTTTCTGAATGCAGAAAAATAGGAATTGAGGGGATCCCGCAGTCCTTGCTTTGGGTTTTTCCTTAACATTACACCATTCATATCAGGGAGTCTAGTCTTTGCCATTGTTATTAAAAGCACGGAAGAGAATAAAAGAACTGAGTAAGTTCCTTCTGGTCCTTCTTTCTGCCTCTCAGGAGCAATTAACGTTCAGCTTTCTTCTCTCCATACTTCTCAACCATTTCATGATAGGGAGAGAAATTCTCTCAGAATTAGAGTAAAGATTAAATAAGGTAATATATGTAAAAGGCTTGGAATAGTGCTTAGCATAAGACAGTGCACCATAAACTTTAGCTATTATTAATATTTATCCAAACTAATCTACAATTTAAAAATAAATTAGTCTTTTCAACAAATGGTGCTAGAATAATGGAATATCAACACATGAGAGAAGTAAGCTGGATGCCTTCCTCACACCACATACACAAGTGTAGAGATGATAGATTTAAATGTATCAAGAGCTAAAACTATAAAATGATCAGAAGAAAATATAGGAGTAAATCTTCATGATCTTGGATTAGGCAAAGCTTTCTTAGAAATGCGATGCCAAAAAAGCATAAATGGCAAAAGAAAAAAATAGATAAATTGGACTTCATAAAAAGTAAATACTTTTGTGCTTTAAAGGACCACATCGAGAGAGATAAAAGACAACCTACAGAATAGGAAAGATTTGGAAATCACATATAGTCATGTGGCACACGATGATGTTTTGGTCAATGACAGATGGCATATGCAATGATGATCTCAAAAAATTATAATACCAAATTTTTACCGTATCTTTTCTATGCTGAGATATGTTTAGATACATAAATACTTAGACCGTTTTCAGTACAGGTTTGTAGCATAGGAGCCTATGCTATGCTGTTGCCCACATTTTGGTGAAAATGATGGCCACAAATGAATTATCTCATCAATAAGACTTTTCTTTCTCAACTCTAATCCTTCTAGGCCAAGAACGTTAAATTCAATGAACACATCCAGTATTTTCTAAGCATCATTGCCCCCATCAAGAGCTTTGCTTGTCTTTTAACCTTTTCATCACTCTTTCTGGTCAGAATACCATTCTTTCTGAATGCAGAAAAATAGGAATTGAGGAGATCCCGCATCCCTTGCTTAACCTAAGTCCTATAGCCTGGGTGTACAGCAGGCTATACTTGTGGTCCCCAATCTTCCCCGCCTCCACCCAGCCCAGAGACATGATACCAGTGTGTGGTCTGTTAGGAACCTGGGCGCACAGCAGGGGATGAGCAGCAGCAAGCGAGCGAAGCTTTGTTTGTATTTACAGCCACTCCCCATTGCTCGTATCATTGCCTGGGCTCTGCCTCCTGTCAGATCAGCAGAGGCATTAGATTCTCACAGGATCAGGAAATCTACGGTATATAAACTTAATATCATTAGCATGAGTAACCTTACTGTAAACTGAGAGAGCTAAGTTGCATCCTCCTTAAGAGCATCCGATGCCTGATGGAATCGAGGTAGTGATACTAGCACTGAGGAGTAGTTGCAAATACAGATTGTCATTAGCAGAGAGGTTGGACTGCACAGAGGCCATAATAAACCAATTGTTTTCAGACTCATATCAGAACCATTCCCTTCCCCAGATGGTGGGAAAGTTGTCTTCCATGAAAGCGGTCCCTGATGCCAAAAAGACTGGGGACTGCTGAGCTATGCCATCTAGGTTTGTGTAACACTTTAAGATGTTCACACAATGACAAAATCACCTAACAGTGTATTTCTAAGAACATATTCCTGTTGTTAAGCAAAGCATGACTATATATCATTAGAGACTGAATATAGCCAGAATATATACAAAAACTCCCTTATAACAATAAAAAGACAAATGACCCAATTAAAAAATGACAGAGGATCTAAATAGGAGGTCAATAAGCAAATGAAAAGATGCTCAATAGCATTAGTCATATCTGGGAGGCCGAGGTGAGTGGATTACCTGAGCTCAGGAGTTTAAGACCAGCCTGAGCAAGAGTAAGACCCTGTCTCTAAAAATAGCCCAGCATTGTGGCAGGCACTTGTAGTCTCAGCTACTCTGGAGGCTGAAGCAGGAGGATCATTTGAGCCCAAGAGTTTGAGCTTGCTGTGAGCTATGCTGCCACGACGCTCTACCCAGGGTGACAAAGTGAGACTCCATCTCAAAAAAAAATCATTAGTCATTAGGGAAGTCCAAATCAAAACCACAAGGACATACTATTTTATGCCCACTAGTATGTGAGTAAAGAAGACAGATAATGACAATGGCTCAGCGCCTGTGGCTCAACAGGCTAAGGCGCCAGCCACGTACACCTGAGCTGGCGGGTTCGAATCCAGCCTGGGCCCGCCAAACAACAGTGACGGCTGCAACCAAAAAAAAAAATTGCCGGGCATTACGGCAGGTGCCTGTAGTCCCAGCTATTTGGGAGGCAGAGGCAGGCGACTAGCTTGAGCCCAGGAATTGGAGGTTGCTGTGAGCTGTGATGCCACCTGTGATGCCACAGCTGTGATGTCACCACTCTCCAGGGTGACAACTTGAGGCTCTGTCTCAAAAAAAAAAAAAAAAAAAGAAGACAGATAATGACAAGTGTTAATAAGGATGTGGAGAAACTAAAACTCTCATACACTGCTAGTGAGAATGCAAAATGGTGTATGCCCACCCACTTTGAAACAATTTGGCAGTGCCTCAAAAGGTAAACACAGAACAACCATATGTCCCAGCATCCTACTTTCGGAAAAATGAAAACATATGTCCACAAAAACTTGCACATGAATCTTTATATCAGTGTTATTCACAATAACAAAAAAAGGAAACAAATGCCCATCAAGTGATGATAGTTAAATAAAATCCATACAATGAAATATTTTTCAGCAATGAAAAAGAATTAAGTATCAATGCGTGCTATGACATGAATGAACCTCGAAAACATATTAAGGGCTGGGTCAAGCAATCTTCCTGCCCCAGCCACCCAAGTAGCTGGGACTACAGGCACCCACTACCATGCCCGGCTAAATTTTTCTATTTTTTAGTAGAGATGGGGTCTAGCTTTGGTCAAGGGGGCCTCGAACTCCTGAGCTCAAGCAATCCTCCCACCCTGGCCTCCCAAGAGTGCTAGGATTACAGGCATGAGCCACTGTGCCTGCCCAAATTGTACACTTCAAATGGGTGGCTTGTATGGTATGTGAATTGCATCTCATTAAAGCTATAAACAAATAAATGAATCCAGAAGTTTAGTAAACTCCCAGTGTTCAGGAAACTTAAGAACATTAGATCTCAGTTCTCTGTTATATATAAGAAAGAAAATGGGTGATACTGGTCTATGCCATCCTATCTCTTCCCTAAGTAAGAATTTTTCTTTGCTTACTAATACAGAAGATTCAGTATGAGTTTATTCTTTTCTGGGAAATGCAGAAGCAATTTCTCTGTTTTTTTCTATCTATATACCTACTCATCTATCTGTCCACCTATCCATCCATCCACCCATCTACTTATTTTTAACCAGAAGGAAACTTAGGAGAAAAAAATCTAATTCAATCCTTTCATTTGGTTTATTTAGAAATCCAAAGGCCTCATGAAGAGACATATTTATTTATTTTATATGGTTTATTTATAAAGCCAAGTCCTCATTAAAAGATGTATCCAAACGATGAATTTGCTAAGGCCATATTCTCTTTTTTCTTTTTAAATACATGTATTTTATTATTCTTCATTACATTATTTGCCCCCCTGACCCCCCAGTGGTAAGACAGAATTTATTTATAGAAAAGAATACAGAAAACACTAAAGCTCCTGGTAGAGGGAGAGAATTCAAGTGGGGAGAGAGAAGCTCTCTCTGTTTCTCTCCCGGTCTTTCCCCATCTCTTCCTTTAGGGCTAAGGCCATATTCTCAAATTCATCACATTTGGCAGCAAAGCTTAACTGAATATAAAGTAAAAACTCGGCTCGGCGCCGGTGGCTCAACGGGTTAAGGCGCCAGCCACGTACACCTGAACTGGCAGGTTCGAAGCCAGCCCGGCCCGCCAAACAACAATGACGGCTGCAACCAAAAAACGGCCTGGCATTCTGGTAGGTGCCTGCTGTCCCAGCTACTTGGGAGGCGGAGGCAAGAGACTCACTTGAGCCCAGGAATTGGAGGTTGCTGTGAGCTGTGATGCCATAGCACTCTATCCAGGGTGACAGCTTGAGGCTCTGTCTCAAAAAAATAAACAAATAAAGTAAAAACTCAACTCAGAGGTTAGACCACATTCTTATTCATCATCTTCACAATCCATCTGAGAATACTTTTATCACCCCAAAAAGAAACCCTGAATGAGAAACAATAATATCATTTTCAAAAAGAAGTTGAAACTATGATGTTTGAATTCAAGTTGTTTTTTTTTTAAGTAAAAGGGACTGTGAGCTCTGGAGGACAGAGTCCAGTCTTACTTATGTTTGCTTTATACCACCTCACACATAGTAGATGTTCCGTGAACATTTGAAGAAAGGGAATTATTAAATAAATAAAACTACTTTTAGCAGGTTATGTTCTTGGGCCCAATTCAGAAGTGTCTGGTTTTGCTAGTTTGGTAAAAATCCTTCTGAGTGCTGATGTCATATGAGATCCACTAGCTCTATGTTCCTAATTTTTATATATATTTATATAAAAATATATAGTTTTAAAAATATATTTATATGCACATTTTAAATATATAAATATATTTTTATTTATAAATATATTTATGTGTGTGTATGTAAAAATATTTATATATATAAATGTGTGTGTGAAAAATATTATAATACTTTCAAAATTATTGTGGATAATAATGGTTGATTTATGTGATTTGTAGTGTTATTTTGCTTGAAACCATAATGTAGTGCTATTTTTCTTAAAAAACTATTATTAGGTTTGGCGCCTGTGGCTCAACAGACTAAGGTGCCAGCCATGTACACCTGACCTGGCGGGTTCGAATCCAGCCTGGGCCCGCCAAACAACAATGACGGCTGCAACCAAAAAATGGCTGGGCATTGTGGCGGGTGCCTGTGGTCCCAGCTACTTGGGAGGCAGAGGCAGGAGACTCGCTTGAGCCCAGGAATTGGAGGTTGCTATGAGCTGTGATGCCACAGCACTCTATCCAGGGTGACAGCTTAAGGCTCTGTCTCAAAAGAAAAAAACTATTATTAAGGCTTGGCGCCTATAGGTCAAGAGGCTAAGGCGC
>CAUYRH010135705.1:0-46384 GCA_963574655.1 Perodicticus potto | reverse complement strand
GTGGCATCACAGCTCACAGCAACCTCCAATTCCTGGGCTCAAGCGAGTCTCTTGCCTCTGCCTCCCAAATAGCTGGGACTACAGGCGCCCGCCACAACGCCCGGCCATTTTTTGGTTGCAGCTGACATTGTTGTTTGGCGGGCCCAGGCTGGATTCGAACCCGCCAGCTTAGGTGTACGTGGCTGGCGCCTTAGCCCATTGAGCCACAGGCGCCGAGCCTAGCAGTGATTTCTTAAATACAGCACCAAAGTCACTGACTTTGAAAAGAAAAAACACAATTTAGACTTTATGAAAATTTAAAATGTAGGCTCGGCGCCTGTAGCTCAACAGGCTAAGGCACCAGTCACATACACCTGAGCTGGCAGGTTCGAATCCAGCCTGGGCCCGCCAAACAACAATGACGGCTGCAACCAAAAAATGGCCAGGCATTGTGGCGGGCGCCTATAGTCCCAGCTACTTGGGAGGCTGAGGCAAGAGACTCACTTGAGCCCAGGAATTGAAGGTTGCTGTGAACTGTGATGCCATAGCACTCTATCCAGGGTGACAGCTTGAGGCTCTGTATCAAAAAAAAAAAAAAAAAAAAGAAAAGAAAATTTAAAATGTAGACAGTTTCACATCAGAAGACACTATCAACAGAATAAAAAAGCAACCTTATGGGATAGGAGAAAATATTTGCAAACTATGTATCTTATGAGGGATCACAGAATATACAGAGAACTAAAACTGAGGGGGTGGGAAAAACCACACGGTTCAAAAGGGGTCAAAGGACTTAAATAAATGCTTCTCCAAAAAAGATACACATACGGCCAACAAGCACATGAAAAGATGCTCATCATCAGTGATCATCAGCAAAATGAAACTCAAAACAACCATAGACCCCCCCACTCGTCTCACACCCATTAGGATGCTACTATCAAAAAGCCCTAGGAAGCAGCAAGTGTGGGTGAAGATATGAATTAGAACTCTTGTGCACTGGTGGTAGGAATACAATGGTACAGCCGTTGTGGAAAATAGGGCAGTTCCTCCAAAAATTAAAAATAGTATCAGCATATGATCCAGCAATGCCACTTTCAGGTATATACCCAAAACAAAGCAGAGTCTCAAAATGATACATTTACACCCACATTCATAGCAGCATTTATTCACAGTAGCTAAAATGTGAAAGCAACCTAAGTATCCATTGGTACATGAATGGATAAGCAAAGTATGGTACATCCATACAAAGGGATAGCACTTCAGTCTTAAAAAGGAAGGAAATTCTGACACAAGCTACAACATTGATGAACCTTGAAGATGTCATGCCCACCAGAATAAACTAGTCACAAAAAGACGAACATTGCATGATCCCACTCATGGGATGCTTAAGGGGAGTCAGAATCATAGCGACGGGAAGTACTGAAGGGGGTGCCAGTGACTCAGGGACAGGGAAGCAGGGAGTTATTTAATGGGTACAGGGTTTCAGTTTTGCAGTGAAGAGCTGGAGATACAGATACAAGGAAGGTGGTAATTGTATCTATATACTGAACAGTTAGAAATAGTTAAGATGTAAAATTTTAGGCATATTTTGCCACAATTTTTAAAATAGGGAAAAACGAATCACACACTAAGAAAACTATCTTCTTCAAGTGAATAGTCTTCTTGGTTTATCTGCAGTAAGGTAGCTAAAAAACCAAAGACTTTCCGAGGTTTTGATACAAGGAAAAATGGCAACTAATTATACAAAGGACCTTAATGGTTATGTGCTGAATTGTGTCCCCTCAAAATTTCTATGAAGTCCTAGTCCCCAGTAACTCAAAATGTGACTGCTGTTGAAGGCAGGGCCCTCAAAAAGATAACTAAGTTAAAATGAGGTCGCTGGTGACGCCTCCAATATGCCTCATGCCCTAATGCAAAATCAGGACAGAGACTTAGAGATGACCATGTGAAGACACAGAGAAGATCTCAGAAGAAACCAAACCTGCCACAACCTCCATCTTGGGAGTTTAGCTTCTACAATGGGGAGGAAATAAACTTTGTTTTTTAAGTCTGTGGTACTGTTTTGGCAGGCTGAGCCAACTAATGCACTGACCCTTCCAGAGTAAGCCCTTGAATAGGGGCTCTGTGCCCCAGCCAGGTGGCATGCTCTGCTGGGGACACAGTAGCTCTGTCAACTAGTGTATTTCTTGCTTCCCCACTCTCGTCAGCTTCCGCCCAGGTTAAAACCCAGAAGTAGCTCCTCCGGGCATGCGTCTCTCTGCACACGTCCCAGCTTACAGAACCCCGCACGTCCTCACTTCTGCTCCTCTGGGTTACTTTGTCTCTCGTGCTGGTGGTCTCACCACACACTTTTTACTCATAATTTTCCTCACCTGAGTGTGGTGGTTGATGTTTTTGTCACTTGCTTCCCTGATCTGGCAGAGGGGCAGCATCTCTCACCCCTATGAATTCATTTTAATTCTAACACAAGACAAAGAGAAATTTTTGATTAAGCTTACATATATTTATTAACAGCATGCCTGATTCTGTGGAAAGCAGTCAGTGTGTTCTGAGGACAGCTGCCTGCAGCTCTATCTCTTGAATGCTATCTGTGTATACACCTTGGTGATGTCATTGTACTTGCCTTCAGGGGGCTGGTAGTTAGAGACTGGTGGTGTGTAATCTGGCCCTTTCATCTCAAAGGGGAAGAGGCTGGGGTCCCGCTTAGTAGCCTCAGTGTAGAGCTCCAGGGACTCCAGCTGCAGCTCCTGCAGAGCATCCTGCTGGGCCTCCAGCATGGCCTTGATGGTGTCCCTCTCCACCTCATGCTCCCGCTGCTTGTACAGGGACCACCTTTTCAGAAGCAGAGCTCTCCGCTCACTCTCCTCAAAGGAGAGCTCCACCTGGGGCCGCTGTCTGCAAACATATAAGTGCAATGTGCGAAGCTGGGAGGGAGAGGAGCTAACCCTGCTGGCAGGGGAGCATCCCCACTGCCAGGCACTGACAGGGTGTAGGGAAGAACAGCACAAGGAAGGAATGCAATGGTGAATGTGACAACAGCTGCAACTGATGCTGGGAACTGAGGTCGTCCGCTTTCTATCAGAAGAAGGACAGACGGTCTGAGGAGACCATGGCAGCACTTGCTATACCCCAGGCAAAGACCACCTGTGATGAGAAGGGACTTTGGAGGAGGAGAGTTAAACAGTGTTATTAAAATGATCATCATTCTCTCAGGAAGTCAAGAGCCTGTATCAGCCCTGGAGGTCGCAGGAGCACAGCAAGGTGCTGCTTTATAAATGGTACACAATCTTTACAAGGCAACAGGAGCCGCTAACTCTGTGCATAGCACAATCCCAACACACGCCAACTACGAGGACTTTGCAAAATAAAGAGGCCCAGAGTTTCTACTGTCAGGGTAGAGCCAAGGCCCAAATCATGAGAAACAGCCAAGACTCTTCATGTAAAAGGGCAACATGAACTCCAAATTAGTGCTAATCCAAACTCACTTAAGCACATGGCCTGGATTTACCAGTTGTCTTAAGTTTCTTTCCCACCTTTGGACAATCAAGAGTACCACCCAAGAATGTTTCTCCAACTCTAAGGAGAAAGGACTCAGGTGGGGGCTAAGTCAACCCACACCTCCTGACTGGCTCCCAGAAGAGGACCCTCACCTTGCTTTATCCAAGAACTTCACAGGGGTGATAAAATCTTCAATGGGAATCAGCTCCTGGCTGGCCTTCTCCAGTTTTCGGATCCTCTTTTTCAAGCGGTCCTTTACAGCTTGTTCTTTTTTAGGATCTACTTTCTTCTTCTTTCGAAGAGGTTCTGCTCTAACAGATAAAGCAAACAGTCTTATGGGTGTCCCGAGAGCCATAATAGCTTAAGTGCCTCACACTTGTACTGAGCTCTCCACTGGGGAAAGGAACTGTGCATGGATCTGACCCCATGGACTCACCGTAGGAAGTGGGTTCTACCCCAGAATACTGTGAGAACCGTGAGGTTATGGTCAACTACAAGGGAGGGGTGCAAAACCATGGTGGGGCATCAGGGTGTAAAGGAAAAGCGTTAATTTTTAGTGTTGGGATTCAGGTGTGAATAGGGATTGGGATTGCAATTGGGATTGCATTGATAAGTGAAAAACCAAACTCGCTGATTAGAAATTCTCTACTCATTTTAAATGGATTTGTGGTTTACAGAAATGCTTTGAGTAAGACCAATAAAGACAGTGTAATAAAAATGACTGGAATGTCCATATTAAGTTTTGGGAATTTCTTAATAAATGCCCCTAACCTAGAGCTTTGGCAAAAAATATGACTTACTTGGAAGAAAAAGTATCCAATGTACTCAGCCCTAATATAGTGCAAGTATCTTTTGATTATCTAGAGCCTGATTAATGGGGTGCCTATATAATTTATCATTCAAACAAGGACCCTTTAAGAGTGAGAAGTTGTGCAATGAATGATTATACTAAATTGATGGGAGTAAACTGGAAATGACTTAGGAAAATAGAGACATACTGTCACCCGTTGATGATCTAATTTTAGTATTAGCAAGACAATGTTATTCCCTTTCTCTTGTTTGTCCCTGCTACCAGCCTTTATTAGACTATATCTTATTTCTTATTTAGTATTAGTATTTAGTATTAGTATTCCATGAAAGACTAGCCAGGAATAAAATGAGACTGCATCCTTCAGACCCACCAGTTTCACCAAAAATAAAGACCAGATAGAAAGTGGTTTTAGTGTACTTTATTCTATCAGATACTCTGCCAGATGCTAATACTAAGAAACAAGTTAATTCCTATACATAGTTTGCTCCAGCAAAATTGGAAGAGTTATTTGTATTCATAAAATTTTAAAATGATTTTCAAAATTATTTCCAAACATTCTCATTCTCTTTTAAAGTATTTTTAAATTTTTACAAAGTACTTTCATAAATTTTTTTAATTGAAATGCAGATGTGAAGGTAAGGAAAGAAGAAAGTAATGAAAGGATTCTTCTATAAAAGACTTGAATCCAATTTTCCCAGGTAGCATGAAGACAAATTCGTCGGAAATGTCTCTGCCTACTTCCTGCCTGCTTTCTCCTTCTCCTCTAACTTTTGTTCTCCAAATCCACGGTAGGGAATTATGAACAGGAGAAGAGAGGAAGCCACACAGATAAGATTGCCAGGGAGTCATACAGGTTTATGTGAAAGGACAAGGTCCAGGGTCTTTGTGCCCATCCCAAATCCAGGTTTAAATGGCTATATATGCACACACATACGTGTATATGTACATATACGCACACAGACACTGACACAATGAGCTAAATCAAATGGAAAAGAGACACACACAACTTGTCTCTTTTGGAAACCATGATGGAATAATAACTAAGGAAGGAAAATATTCCACTCAAAACAGAAAAAACAGAAAAATAGAGTTTTAGGAAAGCAACAAGTTTTTGAGGTGCTGGGGGAGCATATAAAAAACAGGGCACAGAAAACACCCTCAAAAACTCTCAGGGGCCAAGCAGGGGATGTGGATGAGTGAAGTGGTCCAGACACAGGGAAATCAAGGCCCACACTAAGGAAGGGTGGGGACTACAGCAAATAACATACTTATGCTCTAGCTACAGGTCACGACAGCTACTCAGCAATAACCAATTATGTGAAACTATGGATCCAGTGTATTCATTCAACTAGCTGACAAGATAAACTAGAAAACCAAGTATTTTTGAAAATCTCCTTATTGTTTAATATTGGCAATAAAATCAGATGGAAAACTCTGCTAACCAAACCTTGTCCTCAGGGCAGCCAGTCGAGGACATCAGTAAAAAAGCCTTTTACTGCCACATAGCTGCAGAGAAACATGGAACTTTTTCTCCCATATCCAGGCATATTTACTTTTGCCTTACATCTGATTGTTTCAGAAAAGAAACCTTTTAACAGGAGTGTTTGTATGTGTGAGTGTGATATACAGGCTGTAAAGTATTTTAAGTATATAAAATAAATGTGCATTATGTATTTTGAAATGTATACTATGATTTAAATGTGGAAATCGCCATATTAACAATTGTAATTAAGTTGAATGGTACTTAAAAGTGAAGTTCATCTCAAAGATTCAACAGTTCTATCATTCTTTCTCCACTCTACTTTCCATTTCCTATTCATTCATTCAACAAACATCATGGAGCACCCTATGTGCTAGGCTCTATGTGAGATGTCAGGGATACAATAAAACAGATAAAACGACCTGTCTGCATGGAACTTGCAGTATAGTGGGGAAGGAGAGATAACAGCTAAACTCAAAAAGCGAGTAATTCCCAAACACTGGGAATGGAAGGGATTCAGGCTCAGAAGTTTCGGTTCAAGTGTGAAGAATATCTAAAACTAAAACATTATCTGACTGGTGTTTTATGACATCTTCAAATGTCAAATGCTGAAGAGAAATCAGATCACTATCAATCATCAACCCTGCTCAGGAAGTGACATAAAATGTTGAGATTACTAGAAAATAAATAAATAAGGAGATGAGTCATTGGGAGATGTAGGAATAAGAGTGCAACAGTCATTGTGTTATTATCATTGTTATATTACAACACTTATTTAATTGCATTGTGGCATTGAGAAAATACTGGTTTTTAAAATTCAACTAGTACAGGAAAGTGTAAAGAAAAAAGCTCATACAAAAATAGCTAGTATTGGATGAATTTTATCTCTGCATGAATAAGCTGGAAGGATGGATGAATGGAAAACTTAACTTGTAATAACTGAGATAAAACTACATGTTCATGGTGTTGTAGAATGTATCTTGGCTAAAAATCTTGCCTCTGCCACTTTCCAATGAATAGACATGGGATTGAACCCCACTGTGTCTCAATTTCCTCATTTGATAATGGAGACACTGCATAGTCCTAAAGGAAGTAAGCCATGTACACCACTTAGAATAGAGTGTGCACATAATAAATGCTCACTTAATGTTAGCTGCTATTATTATCTGATTTATTAGTTTATTAATGGAACTCATGGGCCTATTTATTTATTTATTATTAAATCATAAACATATAAATAATGTATACATTGATGCATTTATTGGGTACAATGTGCCAATTTCATATAGAATTATGAATGCTTACATCACACTGTTTAATATATACCTCATCTCGTTTACTTAGTTATTGTGTTAAGACATTTACACTCTATACTAATAGATCAGACACCTACCCTTGCATCATGTACCATTGGTGTGATCCCACCATTCACCCTCCCTCGATCTCACCTCCCCCCTCCCTTCCCATACCCCCTCCTCCCTTAGCTCGAAAATTAAGGAAGTATTAATTTTTTTGCATTGCATTTTAAAAGTCTTCCTATTGTCAAAGGACGTATACCAAGTTGTTAACATTGGTTATTTCTGAAGAATGAGATTGCCTGTGATTTTACTTTCTTTTTTTTTAATTAAATCATAGCTGTGTACATTAATGCAATCATGGGGTACAACGTGCTGGTTTTATATACAATTTGAAATATTTTCATCAAACTGGTTAGCATAACCTTCACAGCATTTTCTTAGTTATTGCATTAAGACATTGATATTCTACCCCTAGTAAATTTCACATCTATCCTTGTAAGATGCACCACAGGTGTGGTCTCACCAATTACACTCCTTCCACCCATCCACCCCCTCCCCTCCCCTTCCTCTCCCATTTCCTCTTCTTCTTGGGCTATAATTGGGTTACAGCTTTCATAAGAAAGCTATAAATTGGTTTCATAGTAGGGCTGAGTACTTTTTCTTCCATTCTTGAGATACTTTGCTAAGAAGAATATGTTCCAGCTCCATCCATGTAAACAACTACATGGAACTATTTAGATTATATTTACAGTAAAATAATATCATGTCAACTTTGTAAAGTTATGTAGGTATATTTATTTATTTTTTCACAGTATGGAAAAGAAACCAAAATATTTCACTATCTTTAGATTATGGGATTATGGAAGTATGCTACTTTCTAAATTTTCTATATTTCTCAGAATGTCTAGATTACATTACTTACATAATCAGTAAACAGAATTCATAAAAAATTATTTGGAGAAAAATAAATTTGTTTCCATGCAGCATTTTCAAATGCAAAGTGAGATAGAAAAATGTAATTTAAAAAGAACAACCCTTTCACACCTCAAAACTGAAGCATATTTATTTTTCTTCTGACACAAAGATTCAGACATTTATTTCTTACTAACACAGGCATTATAACCCACCAAATATGAGTAAGAAAAGTATTTTGTGTGACAAAGTCCATTCTCTGAAATTGTCTGATGGTGACGTTGGTGAGAACTCACAGAGCTGGCACTAATACCCCCTCTCCTTTTGTCATTCAGCTATTTGTCCTCTCAGAGGACTGTTTTCACCCCAAGAGACAATTTCACTTAAAAAAAAAAAAAAGGAAGAAAATATGCTGATTTTCCTGCCATTTTCCACCTTTTAAAAATCAAGCCAATCAATGCCAATCTTCTACCTTTTAGGGGTAGCCGCAGACTGCCCCATAAAATTGAAAACCCTGGTCTCCGACTGGTCTTGAAGAAAGCTCCAGCTTGTCCAAAGAAAGGCATGAAATCAGGAGTTGACAGAGATTCTCATTCAGGAAAGAATTGTCACCATTTTTCCTGTGCTGCGGCCAGAACAACATATGGCAGCCCAGCTGACAAATATAATCTTTTCCTCTTTTTTCCCATTTAATAGGCACATTTCATTTGTGGAATATTAAAACTTCCCACAAAGTGCCTGTTAACCCCTTGGCACCACGGCATCCCCTCGTCTGGGACGTGCTATTGACCAGAATCCTCACATCCAGCTGTGAGAGGGTGAAGGCCCACAGAGAGGGGACTGATGGTCAGAGGCCATCTGACTCTTCCCCACTCTATTAGGAAGGAGCAACTCAGCATTTTCAGGCAGAGCTGTCGTTATGTGATAGCTTGGCGGCCTCAGTACAGATCACTTTTTACCCTTATCCCAGGGCCTTTCATTTCCCAGTCAGAGAAGTTTTCAGAAGCACACATTCTGCTGTCTGTGGAGACCCTAAGTCCATCCCGCTCTCCACTCCCAAAGCACACTGCTGACCCCATTCTCAAAGAAGAAAACCTCTGCGTGTGTTGAAATAGAAAAGGCAACTTTGTCCTCTTCCTCCCTTTCTAGACAGAAGCACTGGGTTCACGTTTACCTATCTTTGTTGACCGAGGCAGGGTGGAAGGCCCACTCACGTCCCGCTGTAGCGCACTGCAAAACCCCACTGCATACCCAGGCAGCCCGCCACTGTGAACTGGAGGTTTCTCAGTATATGTCCACATAAGATTCTCTGCCTTCTTTTCATTCTCTCATTTATATTTGGGGTTTTTCTTTTTCTTTCTTTCTTTTTTTTTTTTTTGTTTGGGATTCATTGAGGGTACAAAGAATTAGGTTACACTGAGTGCATGTGTTGGGTAAAGTCCCTGTTCTAATTGTGTCCCACCCCCAAAAAGTGTGCCATACATGGTCACTTCCACCTCCCACCCTTCTCCCTTGACCCCTGCCCCCACCCCTCATATTAGATCACCTATAGCCTTCATATTAGAACTGAGTACAGTGGATTATTGCGTCTCCATTCTTGTATATTTGGGATTTTTATTTCTCTCTCTCTGTTTTTTTATTTTTTTTTGAGACAGTCTTACTTTATCTCCCTCAGTAGAGTGCTATGGTGTCACAGCTCACAGCAACCCCCAACTCTTGGGCTTAAGTGATTCTCTTGCCTCAGCTTCCCAAGTAGCTGGGACTACAGGTGCCCACCACAATGCCTGGCTAATTTTTGTTGCAATTCTCATTGTTGTTTTAGCGCCCCGGTTGGGTTTGAACCCACCACCCTCGGTATATGGGGCCAGCACCCTACCCACTGAGCCACAAGTGCCACCCTATTGGGGATTTTTCATTTAGGAAAATTGTCCAACATAAAAGAAGACACTCAATATATATTTGTTGAATAAATTTCAAATATACAAAAAATACAGAAACTAATAGAGGGCACATACCCATGGGTTCAACACTGACATTTAGCAGCTGTTATCATCTGCCATATTTGCATCAAATGACTTTCTCTCTCTTTTAAAGAAATAAGATATAAAAAGTCTCAGGAACATCTGCCCACATACCACATTCCTCCTCCACCAGGTTAAGTACTATTCTGAAGTTCATGTTGATCACCACCTTGCCAACATCCATAATACACACCCATGTACTCATAAAATATACATACACACAGGTGCTTTGTTTCTTTAAATTTTTTCATGAAGAGTATCACGCTGTATATAACACATATTTTTTGCATTTAACATTATGTTTCTTTCTGCAATTTATTCATGTAGACACCTACAGATCTAGGTCACAAATTTTAATTGCTGTCTACTTTCTTATCATGTTAATAAACAGAGCTTTCCATATTCCCCTAATAAGAGACAGGTGGGGTATTCCACATTTTTGCTGCTACAAACATTTCTGCTTTGAGCACCCTCAGTCATATCGTTCTGTATGCCCTGTATTCTTTAAGCTCTAAGATGGATACTAGGAACTAAAATTGCTGAGTCCCAAACTCTGAACGTCACCAGTTCTACTAAATTGTCAAATTGATTACACCAAATTCTTGTTTTCAATTATCAACCATCAATTATAAAAGTTTCTATTTCCCACTTTCTTGCCAACATTTGGTGCAATCAAACATTAATTTCTGCCAAATTAGTATGGAGGTGGTAGTTTATCGTTGATTTAGTTTTCAGCTCCCTAATCATCAGAAGGATTGAGCAGCTTGTCTTAATGCTTATTAGACATTTGTTTTATCTTCTTTGTAAATTGCCTTTTCCCATTTTTTTCATTTAGATTGCTTGTTTTTTCTTTTTGATTTGTAGTTCTTCATAAATGCAAGTATTATAATCATCTTCAAATCCATTAAAAGCTTGTCTTTTTACTTAGTTTTTGGTATCTTTTTTTTCTATATGTAAAGTTTTTATCATCGTTATTACTTAATATAGTCAAATTTATCCATGTTTTGTGGTTTGTACTTCTTATATCTTATTTAGGAAGTTTTTCCCCATACCTCAATGCTAAAAATACATACACTCTTAATGTTTTCTTATGCAGTTAGTTCTGTTATAGTGCTTGTTTGGAAAATGTAAGCTTGTTCCCAGGCTATTGATATAAAAAGAAAAAATAAGCACAACACGGATTTCAAATTTGTTTCTGTATTATTTTGTCAATGAGAAACACTAGGTAAATGCAGAAAACCACACACAACCAAGCCCTACAGGAATACACCCCTCCACACACCTCTTCGTTAACTATCAACTACATCAGTTCTTGAGCCACATCTGTCCATAGTTGGTGTTACAACCTTCCATCAGATTCAGAGAATCTTCCCTCCATTGCTCATGACAACTCACCAGCTGAAACCCTCTGTCCCCCAATCCCATGTCTTATGCTTTCAGGAATTTTTTTCCCTATCTTTCCTTTTTACATGTCACTGGTGAAGTTTTTGTGTGTTGAGAAGTTTTCAGTGTTTGAGGCCTGTCACCAAACCCCATGTGTTCTGTAAGCCCTGTACTTTTCACTGTGAGATTTTGCACAGTGGAGTGACTTTTAGGAACATATGTTGTGGTCTAGCAAACAGACCATATAAAGCTTGTGGTCTTGCACTTTATGTTTAAACCTTTAATTCATCTGCAATTTACTTTTATAAATATTGTATGATTGAGGTCATTTCCTTTCTGGGAAGAAAAATAACTACTTAGCCTCTATTTGAATTATTACATGTTACTTTGAATTATTACATGTTACTTAACTTTTCTTGTCTCATTTCACTAACTAGGACCTGTAGTAGAAAGTTGCATTAAAGCACAAATGAATGGTGCCATTCACTTGCCTGTAAATTTTGAATGCCTCTGTTGTTCATAATGTATAAATGTTGTTTGCAATAGGTGTTTGGTGGAGGTATTTTCTAAGGATACAGAAACCCTCTTTTAGTCAGTTTTCTAAATAAGATTACCATGAATCACTGCTGAATTTTAATAGAGACATTTTCTGTATTAATTGAGATGATCAGAGGATTTTCTTCTTTAATCTATTAATATGGTAATTTATAATAATGGATTTGTTCAATGTTAAGTTTTTCTTGTTTTCTTGGGATAAATCCAAATTGACTATAAATAGACATATGTGGTACAAGTGTGTGATATTACATATAGAGAGTATATTTTCCTAGTTTTATTTCAGTATACTTTACATAAAAGAAAATTAACTCCTTTTAACTGTATAGTTTGGAGAGTTTGAGAAGCTGTACATGATCATGTGACCACTACCATTATCAAAAAATTCCATAGCCTCTGAAATTTTTGTCTTCCTGAGGTTTTACTACAATATGTCTACCTATTGTTTTCTTGAAGTTTATCATGCATGGAATTCATTGAGGTTCTGGAAATTATAATTTAAGCTGAGAGCTTCACCAAATTTGGGAAATTTTAACTCTTTATTTCATCAAATATTTTCTGTATAATTCTTTCTTCTCCTTTCCAGGCTCCAATAACGTTTATGTGGCAATTATTAATATTGCCTCACAAATGTCTAAAACTATTCATTTTTCTTTAATTTTTCTCTTTCTTTGGATTATTCAGTTTCTATTAAAATATTTTAAGATTCACTTATTCTTTTCTGTGTTTTCTCATATATGTTTGTTAGCTCATCTAGTGAAGTTGTCTTTTCAGTTATTAGTTTTTCAGTTTTCATTTTGTTATGATTGCTTCCTTATTGGTTCTCTCATTTTTATCCTAGTTTGTCTTAATTCTTTGAACATATGTTAGTCTACTTCTTTAAACATATTTATACATTTGCTTTGACTTTTTGCCTGCTAAATCCAATGTCTAGGCCCACTCAGACTTAAGTTTCCATTGATTGTATTTTTTCCCTTGAGTAAAGGTCATAAGTTCCTATTTCTTTGGATATTTGGTAAATTTAGTCAAAACTAGAAATTGCAAATAGTTTATTGGAGAGATTATGAATTTCAATTTGTTCTTCTGACAATTAGCAATTCACTTACTGGATTTGAACTAAAAAATGAGCAGTTACAGAGGTCTCTGCTCAGATTTTTTTTCTTCTGCTTTTTACTTTTAAACAGGTCACTTAGTGATTTCACCTACTCCTAAGTAAGAACCTAAGCTTTGTGCTGGTTAGGGAATTCAATCTATCCAAGCCTTAGCATATTCCTACCCTCATCAGCAGCAAGGATAGATCTCCAATGCTTATTTTTTCTCTGGCATCTTGAGACATCTCCCATTTCTGTGCATATGTTAGCTGTCAACTGGAGATTTGGGCAAAGTTTTCTCTTAGGTTTTGAGCTCAGTTTTATTAGAGTACTTTTTTTTTTTTTTGCCCTTATACTTGATTTAAGTAGTGTTGACTTCTAAGCTAATAGGTTTCTTTGCCGGCATTTTGAAGATGATATTGCATTGTTGTCTGCATTCTACTGTTACTAATTAGAAATCTAATGTCAGTTTAACTTTTCTTCCTTTTTCAGAATATCTGTCTATTTCCTCTGGCTACTTTTATAATCTTCTCTTTGTCTTTGGGGTTCTGCAGATTCAATAATACATATCATGTGGATATCCTTCTACTTCCCTCCAACTTATCAAAGAGATATTGAAAATCATCCTTGATTTCTAATTCTCCTTTGCCATCTCTTCATACCAAATACAATAAATTCTTGGCAATTCTTAATTCTTTATTTCCCTTTTTCTCCAGTACCACCACTCTGCTCCAAACCACCTCTTCTCTCAACTCTTATAATAGCCTTCTATCTGTCTTCTGCATCCACTCTTCCCTCCTCTGATCTATTCTCTACTCAAAAATTTAATGAGTAGCACTCGTTAAAAATTTAAATTAAATTATGTTACACTTCTAGTTAAAAGTCTTTTGTATCTTCCCACTGCATTTTAATTACATGCAAATGTCTTCCATGGCACCTACACTGTCCAATCTGTCTCCTGCTGCCCTCCTAAGTGCCTCTTAGATCTTTCTCTGCTTTGCTTACTTGTTATATTGCAGTGCACCAGCTGAATTCAAGCTCTTTGGATCACCAAGTTATTTTCCAAATTGTGCTTGGGCATGGTGTTCCTATGACCAAAATGTTTTTATTCCTTCTCTATTTATGACTCTCTCCTTTTCATCTTTTAGATCTCAACCAAAATGCCACCTCTTCCCTCATTGAATTGTGATGTTCAAAGAGAGCCCTTCTCTGTCACTGAATCTAAATGAGGATTTTCTTCACTATTATCTATTACTGCACTCTGTCCTTTTCCTTCATAGTAATTTCCATAGTTTTAAATTGCATATGCTTTTCTCTGTTTTCTTATCCTTTTTTTTTTTTTTTTTTTTTTTTTGCTTTCCCACTTAACTCTTACTGCCATGAACATAGAGGCCATACTGTTTTGCTGTTTTGTTCACCCAATCACTGTCACAGTGATTGACACTTAATTGTTCTAAATACACAGAATAAAGAATTCACTTACTAAAAAAAAGAAGAGCGTTTGTAGTGTTGGTGTTCAAAACTAGAGAATAGAAAAGCTCCCTGAGATCATGAGCTGTCAATGTTTGTTTACAATTGTACTTGATGAATGAAGGAAAGCAGTATTTTTTCTCAATGACCATAATTTCACATATATTATCTTATTTAATCCTCCCACAGTACTGTGAGGTACATGTTACCTTACTTAATCCATAGACATTAGTAACTTGAGCAAGAAAAATACAGATGAAAAAGAGAAGACCTGGACTTAAAACAAGTTCTCTTGGGTCTCCAAATTGCAAGTGCAAAACTCTTTCCATGAGGCAGTGTTTCCTTCTGAAAAAAGAAATGATTAAATTGGAAGAAGTTCTTCATGATATTTAGAAATATTTTTTAAATGACACATTTTTTTCATTGTCACCTTAGTGTATACCCATTTTTTAATGAAGTTATCATAACACATTAGCCTGTGCCTAGACATGAGGTGCAGCACTGAAGCATACTTGTGGAAGAAACATATTCTCCATACTTCCACAGCTCCATATTTCCTAACTAAACCTACTACTCATTATTCACTTTTGTATATTTTCTAAGTTCTTAATGTCTGGATTGTTGAAATAAGAAAAGAATTTACAAGAATTTTAACAAAGGTGTTTGGAGAATTCTAACGTTGTGTGAAGCAAAGCCTTTGAAGTAAAACAAGAATGCATCTATGTCTTATTCAAGTTCAAACATGTTCCATTATTGAAAACACAAAGAACAAAAACTGAATTTAAAACTATTATGGCTCTTATTTTTTAGCAACTGGGAAGTTTAATTATTTGAACATATTTGACCCTTATTGTTTATTTATTTCTTGTATAGGAATAAAAAAAGAAAAGAAAAACTTCATTCAAAACTAATGGTTATGGTGATCACAAATCTGTTCAAAGATCTTGATAGCCCAATGACAATCTCTCTTCCAAAGTTTATTCTCAGATTTCTGGATAAACAAAATCATACTTGTTAGTCCTTTTTTGCCACCAAACATTTTGGAACTGTTTGAATTTTGTGACCCATTGCACATAGGAAGGCTGTAAAGAAGATAGTCTTGAATTGTCCTCAACACATAGCTCTCATCACCCAGAGAAACTGGAGGCTTCCATACTCAGCGTCACTGTACATCTCTGTCTGCCTCCAACCAATCATGAGTTAGACCTATTGTCCCAGCACAACTATTAAATAGGATCCCTTTTCACACTTAAAATTACCCAGTTCAGACAACAATTTTTTTTTTCAAATTAATATGAGGTTACAAATGTTTAGGTTACACTGTTTTCAATTCTAAGGTAAAGTCTGAGTTGAGGTTGAGCCCTTCACCTGGGGGGCGTGCTGAACACCCTCACATTGTACACACTAGGTGAGATTCCGCCAATTGCCCTCCCTCTCTCTCCGCTCCTTCCCCCTTGCTACACTACTATATTTGTGTTTTATCTTTTGTTTGGGAATGTAGTTGTTCATATATTGGTTTCATGTCAGTATTGAGTGTTTTGGATACTTTTTTCCATTCTTGAGATATTTTTCTAAGAAGAATGTGTTTCAACTCCACCCAGGTAAACACAAAAGATGTAAAGTCTTCATCTTTTCTTATGGCTAAATAGTACTCCATGTACTATACCGCAATCTGTTAGTCCATTTATGGGTTGGTGGGCCTTTGGGTTGCTCTAGTGACTTGGTAGTTATGAACTGAGCTGCAATAAACGTGGTGCAAATTTAGACAATTTTCAGGGAAAATACTGGGTTAGAAACTGTGTTCCAACACAGAGCCTGGTGATAAAATCTTAACATTTTCTAGGAAAGAAGCTATCAATCAATTTTAGGCCTTCATGGAAGCACAAAGTCACCTTGGAGTTGACCCTTTTTATCTTATTGTATGGATAAATGGTCTCTACTTGTTGAACAAGTAAAATGTAAAAGCCACCCATATTCCTGGGACTCTTCATTATTTGTCAAAGTCTGCTCCTTATGCTCCTTAGTAGACAAACTGACTACCATGGGAGCAGGTAAATTAACATAAAAGTCAAAGGGCTTTCTAGGGGGAAAGAGTCTAAATGTCTGACCTCTTCTCTTTATTTGATTCAATTTTAATTTATTTCTCTGATGGGTTAAAATGTTTCTTTTTAGCTAAGATTTGCTGGCAAGAAAGGAAACTAAGGACCCCAAAGAGGAATATCCCATAAAAGGGGCAAGTAGTCTAGATAGGGAACTAGAATCAAAGCCAAGGACTTAAAGTTCATGAGTGGGGAGGTAACTACCAAACAGTAGTGTATTAGTCCATTTTGTGTGGATATAAAAGAGTGTCTGAGCCTGAATAATATATTTTTTAAAAAAGGCTTATTCAGCTCATGGTTCTATGGCCTGTATAAGAACCTTTGCACCAGGATGGATGTTTGGGAGTTTCCAATCAGAACAAAAGGTGAAGGGGGTCAGGTGTGTCACGTGGCAAAACAGGGAACAAGAGAGGGAGGAGGTGATGCCAGGCTCTTTTAAACACAAGTTCTCGAGTGAACTACTAAAGCAAGTACCCACTTATTATCATGGGGATGGCAGCAAGCCATTCACAAGGAATCCACCTTGTGACAAAGACACCCTCTACCAGGCCAGGACCCACATTCAACACTGGGGCTTAAATTTCAACATGAGATTTGGAGAGGCCAAATATCCAAACCACGACATGGAATGTGATGTTTGTACTTCAGCAATGGTGATAGAGTTTGCAAAACATAAACTGAAGACTTTAACCATGAAACCTGAAAAGGCATTGGATGAGGATAGAGTAAACTAGACAGCATTAGCTTTCAGCAGCCTAAAATCAAGAGGCATCTGGAACTGGGACCTATTGGTAGACTGATAAAATTTGGAGTTCTCTCCTTACCTAGTACTGCCAGGTACTACTTAACAATGGGGATACAGTCTGAGAAAGACATTGTCGTGTGATTTTGTCACTGTGCAAACATCACAGACTATACTTACACAATCCTAGCTGGTACAACAGGCTGTCCCTATAGCCTAGTAGGGACAGCCTATTGCTCCTAGGCTGCAAATTCTTGTGGCATGTCGCTGTACTGAGTACTGTAACACAATTGTATTATAACACAACAGAAAGTATTTTTGTATCTAAACACACCTAAACACAGAACAGGTGCAGTAAAAATACAGTATTATAAGCTTATGGGACTGCTGTCATATATGTGGACCATTGTCAACCAAAATTTTGCTATGCAGTGCACAACTGTATTTGGAAGCACAAGTTACCTCTTGAGGTTGATTAAATGCCTAGGGTTCTTGGGTAATTCAGAGTCAAAAAAAAAAAATCACAAGAGGTAGAAAATGGACTTCCTGCTAAGATAAGCAGATGAAGGTAATTTCATGATTAATTGGGAAAATAAAAGGGATATGACTGCATTTTTTCCTCGGCGGGGAGGGGAACATACTATAATTATTTACATGTAAGACAGAGTCATTATTTACATGTGTATCTAAAGAATAATTAACTATTTGTGAGGAATGGAGGAAGGTTCTTATACTTGGTATCTGGACCAGAAAAGCCATTGCTCTATCCAGCCTCCCTAACATCCAGCTATCCCCAGTTGAACATGGACATGGACAGTCCAACAGCCATATGGAGAGAGGAAGCCAGTTATAGAGACATTTTCAACTCTGACAAGAAATATGCTTTGTGGAAGAAGATAAGCAGGAAGGGCTAATTAGTAAGTGTAACATTGGCTCCTTAATTAAAATCTCCCTTTAGGTTCAATCTACTCCATGGAATGACATTTAATAATATTGAATTATAGTTATGAATGAGTTTGCCCAAATGTTTTCATCTTTGATTAAGATAAATATTGTCCACAGAGTAACAACCTTCCCAAGTTAAGTCATCTATGAATACAGCTAATCTTTTCATTCTGGTGCTCAGATTTCCTATGAGTACTGCCTACCAGAAGGTAACCTGAGTACACACTTTTCAAAAAGCTACTAAGTGAGGCCATATTGAGATATCATTTAAACCCAGTGAGAATGGCCCACTTCATAAGGTCCCAAAGCACAGGTGCTGCTGTGGATGTGAAGAGAAAGAAACACTCATACACTATTGGTGGGATTGTGAACTTATACAGCTTGTATGGAAAGTAGTGTGGAGATTCCTCAAAGAACTAAAAGTAGACTTACCATTTGATCCAGAAATTCCACTACTGGTTATTTACCCAAAGGAAAAAATGTCATTTTATGAAAAAGTCACTTGCACTCGAGTGTTTATTGCAGCACAATTCACAATTGCAAAAATACGAAATCAATCCAAGTCCCCATCAATTCATGATTAAATTAATAAAATGTGGTATGTGCATACCATACCATGGAGTACTACTCATCCATAAAAAAGAATATCTTTGCAACAATCTGAATGGAACTGGAGACCATTCTCCTAAGTGAAGTATCACAAGAATGAAAAAGTAAGCATCACATGTACTCACTACTAAAATGGAACTAACTAACTCACCCAGGGTGTGGATGAAAGGGGAGGAGCAAATATCTCATCTCTTTAGTTCACAGGTCTTCAGATTAAGGAACTATACTTAAGGAGCTATACTAAAGGAACCATACTCAATAAGCTCATACACATCTGGGCCTGAGTTGTGATAGCAAAATTCTAGCCTTTGAGATGATATTTTAATGGGAATGAGACTTTTGGTGGCCTTGAAAAGATGTAAATGTACTTTGCATGTGGGAGAGAGGGAAGTCATTAGAAGATAAAGGTTGGACTCTTGTGCCAGGCTCCATGGTAGTCTCTAAATTATCCCTGCCCTCTGGCACTCATGTTTCTGTGTAGACTCTTCCCATACTGGATAGAGCTGACCTGTGCAACCAATTGTGTACATCAAAATGACAATGTGTGGTCACAGTGCATGGTCCAATGTAACCTCAACTGAGATATTAACTGTAATACCATGGGAGAACTAAAATGATACAGCTAAGCTTCTCCCAAGTTCCTGAGCCACAAAAACTGTGTGAGATAATAAATATTTGTTGTTTTCAGCCACTAAGTTTTTTAAAAGTTATTTTTCGAGATGATGTCTTACTCTGTTGCCCATGTTGTGATGGTTATTCACAGGTGCTACTGATGCACTACAGCCTGGGCTCAAACAGTCCTCTGACCTCAGCCTCCCAAGTAGCTCGGACTATAGGCACACACTATTGCACCCAGCTCAGCCAGTAAATTTTGGGGTAATTTACACTAACATGTTTTTGGCTATATCAATTGAATAAAGGTTCCATATCATCTATTAATAGTCCACTTCTAGACTAATGCCAAATTAGGATTTTGTTATAGTTTGCATCATATACTTTGAAAGGCATTGGTAAAGACATTGAGAGCACTGGCCTATTATCAGGACGGTGAAGACAGGAAAATATAACACAAGGAGCACTGGAAACAACTGATGGTAATTGACTTGGAGTAGACTTAAGAATGATGTGATATCATCATACTCGTTTAAACCAGTAGTACAAGTAAGATGTAATAGATATATTCCACATATCCTGTGTTCCTCTTATGGGGAGAAAAGGGACAAAAGGCTAAAAGTTGTAGAATGGTAGATTTCAACTAAACATTTAAAGTATTTTTTGATGCTTCACATTCTCTAACAAATTACCACCAGTAAACAAGGTAGTACAGAAAAATCCTAGACTGGAATGTTGTATAAACTTTACAAAATGATTGCAAAGCTTCTTTCCAATCTAATCTAAGACACGTTTACCCAGTTATCTACAATAAACAGAAAATTTATAGGAACTCTCTTATGTAAACTTCAAAGTCTTGCAGCAGTACCATCAGAGGTGACACAGTGGGCTTTTTGCAGATTTATGGAATATAAGTGTTTTCCCCAGTTACGCCAGCTTCTGGAAACAAAGCAGAAAGACAACTACAGAAGAAAATACCTCTCATTCTTCTTATTTGATCTAAAAATTAAAAACAAAAAAGGGCTTCTCTGAAATAGATGTATTTCCTGAAGCTAAGACTGAGATTCAGGCTTGACTTTATTTTGAATTGTGGATTAGAATGATTTATAAGACTTAGCTGAGTGTGATGGTTCATGCCTGTAATCCCAGCACTTTGGGAGACAGAGGTAAGAGGACCATTTGAAGACAGGAGTTCTGGGCAATATAGTGAGATCCCTCTCTCCACAAAAAATTTTAAAATGACCCAGGCAGGGTAGGGTGCACCTGTAGTCTTAGCTATTCAGGATCACTTGAGCTCAGGATTTCCAGGCTGCAGTGAGCTATGTTCAGGACACTGCTCTCCAACCTAAGCAATTAGACTAAGTTTCTCTAAAAACTGAATAGATCTGGGTTCAGAATCTGGAAAATTTCTATTTCCAGTAGTGATAGGAGTATTCACTTTTCATAGTGGATGGCTTTGTGTGACTCAATGTTAAATATTTAAAATACTGAAAAATTAATATATTCACGTTCTTTTTTAGAAAAGGTGAGGGCTTTTAATTCTAAAGCCAATGTTAAACCATGTTTGAAGATTTCGTTTTAAGGACACTATAGTATAAACTAAGTAAAACATCGCAAGAATGTCTTCGACTATACTTTTATTGCTATGTGCTTATTTTCTATAATGACAACTAATCTTACATAATTTCAACAGAAAATAAATTTTAAAATGTAAAATGAATGAGCTCGGCGCCTGTGGCTCAATGGGCTAAGGCGCCAGCCACGTACACCTGAGCTGGCGGGTTCAAATCCAGCCCAGGCCCGCCAAACAACAATGACGGCTGCAACCAAAAAATGGCCGGGCGTTGAGGCGGGCGCCTGTAGTCCCAGCTACTTGGGAGGCAGAGGCAGGAGACTCGCTTGAGCCCAGGAATTGGAGGTTGCTGTGAGCTGTGATGCTACGGCACTCTATCCAGGGTGAAAGCTTGAGGCTCTGTCTCAAAAAAAAAAAAAAAGTAAAATGAATGGATCTCTATTTTCTCAACTGTCTCTACAACTTATATGTCAGTATCAAATTATCTCATTGTTATTGGCATACAGAACCTTTGTGAAATCCAATGTTCCTTTTCTTTGTCATAGCTTAAAGTGAGTTTCAGTGTTTGAGTTAAAAGAAAATTAATACATCTCCAGCTTGTATAATCCTTAGCCCTAATATACTTCATTCAGGCTTTTTCTTTTGTGGCTCTGATACTTATATTTTAATTCATAGCATGAATTAAACAAAGGAAATGCATCTCCATATTTTGCAATATAACTTCACAGAAACTTTGATATGTTATTATATTTCACAGAAACCTATAGAACTTTATAATATTTTAGATGATATAACAATGAAAGAAGATAGATGTAGTATGGAATTCACTGTTATCAGGAATTCATCAGTTACCTGTTCTCTTTCTTCATTCCTAAGTAAAAACAAGATCAAAATCATCAATTATTTTGTATCATTTAGCATAAGTATTTAGATAGCAATTTTTTTTTAGAATCTTAGGGCAAAGAGTTCAGAAAATGCAGTTTGTAGAACATTTAGCCCATTTACATGCAAAGAAATAGCAGTAAATATTGATACTAGGACCTAACAAATTGAAAATTCGTGTTCTAAACATGTGTCATGTATTAGAAGACTAAAACTTTCTTTAAACTCTTAGCCCTTATCATGGTTTCCCAGTGGTTAAAAAAAAATAGAGAAATGCCCTTCCTTTCTGTAAAAGACTAGCAGAAGTTTTGAATATATAGTTTTTTAATAAACACAAATGTAATCAAATTATTAAAAAGCAATTTTATTTTGAAGGGATCACTAAGTTGAATCTCACTTATCTTTGTATCCACATACCCTAAGAGTATCCAGCACCAGTTAGAAATTCACTAAATATATATTAATGAATTATTTAAAAAATAAAATGAAGGGCAGCGCCTGTGGCTCAGCAAGTAGGATGCTGGCCCCATATACCAAGGGTGGCAGGTTCAAACCTGGCCCCAGCCAAACTGCAAAAGAAAACAAACAAACAAAATAAATAAATAAAGAATGAAATTGTATTTTGTGAAAACTTAGCAACTTTTATATTATTAGATTTGGCACTAATTCAATGACAACTCAAGTTTTATTTTATTTTTAGGGATCAAATCTATATCATTAAACATTAGCATTTAATAGGTAATCAAAACTTAACAAAATTAGGCATAATCATAACAAAACTATTTATCATTTCTCTATTAATGTTTGTTTACAATGTTTGCCTGGCTAAAATCCAGGAAATAAAACATACCAAATAGGTAATAAATCTAAATGAATTGTTGAGGTTACATTATGAACAACTAAAAATAGGAATGCATACTAAAAATGTGAATATCTCACTTATGCTGTTAACTGGAGTAAGCATCTTTACCCAACAGAATCTGGAGTTTATTTGCATCTATGCTAGATACTTGGAAACTAGCTATTATTGCTGTGATTATTGTTGAACTTTTAATGGATTGCATGTTGTGCCAAATTTGCTGAACAGGAGTTTCTTGTGTAAAAGTGAAATTTAAACAAAATGGAAATTCTGACAGATGTTCAGCTGAAGCATTACTACCTTGGACTTATTCCATCTTGTGTTTTTAAGCTTTTTTTCTCCTCAGATTTTTTTTTAAAAACCCTAAATAACTCTGGAAGTGACAATACATCTTCATTGAGATCACTTTCATGAATCCTGCATATTTTAATTGCCAAATTATGTTAAATATCTAGATTCACTCCGGGATTACTAAATATATAAGGCTAAATAATACCAATGTACTAAAAAGAATTGTTCCCTTTGGTGAATTCACAGTATACTTTCCCTTCTTGGCACTCCCATACTGAGTAATTTAATAAGTTATATAAATGACGATGACTGTTATGTTGATGATAGTGGTCTGGCCTACTTTCATAATATTAAATTTTAATGTTTTCTGTGCTTGAATATAGAGAAGTTTCATAATGATTGATTGTAGCTGCCTACTTGTTATTTTAGACTATTACATTTTAAAGACCCTGTGTTGAAAAAATAATTTATTTTTAAAACTCTTGAGATTACTTTTGAAACACAATTTGTACCATGTTATTTTGAGGGCTATAGCCAACTTGATACTAGCAAAGTAAAGAGGGAAATTAAAGTGATGGCCCTAATAATTAAAAGAGTGCTCCGGTGGAAGTAAGTTTAACTGAAAATCTAAAGCTAGATGCAATGCCTATCTTTGCTCCGGTTAATATACCTTAGAAAAGTTAGTCATTATCAATCTTATTCCTCTCTACTAGTCAGAAATACTATGCAACTAGTAACATGAATGTAAAACAAATTGAAATTCTTTGGAGTTTTGTTTAAATTTCCATTACCATGACTACATATAAAGTAAAAGAATGAGGCCCCTGTGAAAGGGAGAATATTATTTAATTCTCAATTTGTTAATTCAGATCTGGCCTTAAAATAATTCATTTTAAATCACAAGATAGAGAAATTAAAACTACAATGTTATCCAGGTGATTACATTTACACAAGTGATTAAATGTGACAATAATAATAGATCAAAACAAAATCAAATCAGTTAGGAGACTTCTTTTGCCTTCGAAGTAGGATTCCATTTTCCGGGGAATTTGAATAATTTGGATAATTATTTCTGTACTCCACCACTTTGCCTGAATAGGCAAAACCTTTTGACAGTGTAATTTCAATTAACATAGCAGATGGCCTGGGTTACCAGTCCCATCAAGTTATTGTTTTTCTATATCAATAATAATAGAACAATTCCATCAAGTTTTATGTAGTTTTCACCTTCTGAGTGCTTAGCAAATAGGAATTCATCATCTCAGCACTCCTATGAGGAGGTAGGAATTTTTAATAAAGTTAATAAAATATAATCTAGATTAATTTATTTGAAAGCACCTGTGTAAGACAAGCAGAGAAAGTCTAAAAAATTAAATGATTATATTAATTAAATGCAAAGCAGGTAATATTGTTTTATGGTTCATTCTCCCTTGAAGTAATTTCAGGAGGAACTCAATGGGAGTAAAGGGCCTGTCAAGGCTTTAAAAGAACTTGTCTCCAGTCCCCTTTTCCAAGTGAAGGAACATTTAGCAATATTTCCAGGGAGAAGTGATTAAGTCCTAGGCAAGGTACAACCGTCACCCAATGTACCCTGGTTCACTGGACCCCCCAAGAGCAGAAGCGCTCTGGGCGCGCGCGCGCACACACACACACACACACACACACACACACACACACACGAGACTCCCTGTGACCCCTCCTCTGCTCCCGGAGGCAGAAATCCCTGTGGAGTAAACTAACTGGGTTAGGGTCTAGTCAGGGTTTCTTCTCGGACGCCTCCTCCTTCCCAGAAGCCTGGGGCTCCGTCCTAGGGTTCCCGGCCTCTCCGCGCACATCGCGGCTCCCAGTCCCTAGCTGGGGCGGCTGCCTGAACCGGAGAAGGGACTGCCCCGGAGCCGGAGGCCCGCAGATGCGTGGAACAGAAGGGCCCCGAGGCCAGGTGGTGCTGGAGCGGCGGCGGCCTCCCGATCTGGGCAGGCGGGAGCGCGGGGACCCCGAGGCCCCCGGTCCGGTGTCGCCATTGCTGCGCTCGCGGGGGGACGCGACCCCCGCTGGGCCCGGAGGAGAAGGGAAAGGAGAGGGTGATCCTGGGAGCAGGGAAGGATATCCACAGCCCGAGAAGGTCTGAGCGGTTTGCAGCCTTTACTGTGCCGCTCGTTCCCAACTGGGGGAACCCGGTTAAAAGGCGAGGCCGATGGCGATAGGGGAAACTCCTGGGTCTCTCTTCTGGGATGACTTGTGTCAACTCTGAATCTCCAGTGGGCGTCCCAGCTTACAGAGATTTTCCCCCAGTGATTTAAACGCTGACCTTTGTGAAAACTTAAAAAAAAAAAAAATGCCTGTCCTGGATGTCCCTAAAGCTTTCTAGTTGTTCCTATGGATAATGTTCAGAGCCAGAGCCCGGGGTGGTTTGCCCCGCAGTGGTGCCAGCTGCCATCACCGGAAGTTCTCACATCTCAGCACCGCTTGTTGAGTTTTAGGCAAAGGTAACATCAGTGTCTTGGTAGCAGTAATTGATGAAGAAGAACATTCTATTTATTCGTTCATTTAAAAATTTTTAAGTGTTGAAAAACCAAGGGTTTGAGTGATAAGAGTTCGGAGGAAGAAGGAACGCAGGTGTGTAAACAAGAAAACATTTATTTGACATATTCACATTGTTGAAAAAGGCGAAGTTCAGCGAAGTTCATTCTTTCTCAGGTATTTCTGCTTTCCTCAGGGTGTTCTTACTCCGGACGACTTCTTATTTAAGGAGGTAGAAAAAGGTAGTGGGAGCTGAGCTTCATCAAAGCTGTCTTCATTTAACTTTTAGAAAATCCTTTATTCCTTAAAATAAAACCCCCACCTAGCCCCACCATGATTCAGATAACAGCCCATTCAGTTAATAGACTGTCTCTGTCTACAAAGGATTTGGAGTGGCTTTTCAAACTATGCATTTAAAAAAGACTATAAATAAAATATGATTAATAAAGGTAGATTAAATAATTATTTGTACTGTAACAGTTGTTCTTTTGTGCATTGCCAAAACAACCCTTTTGCCCATTAAAATATGGCTAAACTGTTAAAAAAATTAATTGATTAAATATAAAGGACACTCAAAGTTGGGTGAAATCGGACATACCTCCTAAAGTTGATCAGCAGATTTGGGCTCTGAGCTTGCTCAGAATAAGTTAAGAAGGCATTTGTTTCTACAAGGCCACTTTGTAAAATCCTTAATCTGCCACTAGAGGCTGCTCTTAATTCTTACTGTGTGAGGACTAATCTAGTGAGAACAGTTTTTTCCCCCAGCCAGTGAGAAACTGGAAATTACTTTGAAAGTTGAATTTCTTTGCTATTCACATTTTGGGGGGAGGGGGGGCGGCACTTTATCACCGTCGATAGAGTGCCGTGGCGTCACACAGCTCACAGCAACCTCCAACTCCTGGGCTTAGGTGATTCTCTTGCCTCAGCCTCCCAAGTAGGTGGGACTACAGGTGCCCACCACAACGCCCGGCTAGTTTTTTGTTTTTTGCAGTTCGGCCGAGGCTGGGTTTGAACCCGCCACCTTTGGTATATGGGGCCGACACCCTACTCACTGAACCACAGGCGCGGTCCTGCTATTCACATTTTAATATCTTCTCCCCACTAACAATCCTTTTCCTCCTTTGTCTTTATTTTTTTTTATTTATCTATTTTGTTGTTGTTGTTTATACCAAATGCATTTGATTTTTGTTGGTATCCAAATTAAAAATAAAGATATTATTGTTTTTGATTTTTGTATTTCAGCACACAATATACGGGTGGAGTGTTTGGGGTTGCTGTTACTGGATTTTCTTTTGCATTTGGAAAGAAAATCCACCTTTTATTAAGGCACAATTCATAACCAAAGTGCATTGTGTCTATCGCTTTTCTTATTAGCCATTATAATGAATTAAATGGTTGTTCTCTTCCTCATTCCCTTTTAATAAAATGAGGGATATTTAGAAAGGACTTTTCAAATAGGCAAGATATAATTAGATCTCAAATAAGCAAACACAGGATGAGTACAAGGTGAAGTTTTATGAAAAGTTCCAATAGCTTCTAGAGACATTATCTCTTATCAAGGGCATAATGCATCCAAAAAATTTAATTTTTGACAAGTGATACCCACCCTTCAAGTGTCAGATGGCAAAGTATTAATCTACAACATGAGACTTCAACATTCAGCCTTCTACATGATAAACCTGCCTTGTCTGCCTTCCACATTTTATTGTAACTTGCAAAGAAAATGGATTCTAACATATATTGAATTCTGGGTGCCAATAAATGTGCTAGGTGTTTTATATACCGTTATCTCACTTAATCCTCACAACAGTCTTATGGAGCAGAGATTATCACCATTTTAAAATGAGGAAATAGGATCAGTAAGGTTAAAAGTAATTTATTCAGGATCCAACAGCTACCAAGGGGTGAAGCTGAGATCGGATCTGCTCTGGATGGTGCAAAAGCTCATCCTCTTTCTAATCCATCACACTAGAAGAAGTTTAGCAAGGATAAGAAAACTATTAAGGAATCATTCACACATTTCATAGTTATTGAAAGTCCATCCTTTATTCAGATTTCCTTGTTTTTTATTTTTTCCTAACATCCTTCTATTTAAGGTTCCCAACCAGGATACCGCATTATGTTTATTTGTTAATGACTCCTCAGGCTCCTCTTGTTTCTAACTACTTCTCAGACTTTCACTGTTTATGATGACCTTGACAGTTTTGAGTAATGATCAGATTTTGTAGAATGACCCAGTTGTGATTTGTGCATGTTTTTCTCATGATTACCCTGTGGCTATGGGGTAAGGGAGGATGGCAATCCCTCTAAGCACTTTTTCTAAGAGGAGTTCACAAACTTAATTGTCCAGCTTTGTACCACAACAGCCCTGATGGCCATACCAGAAAAAGAGCTTCAAAATTGCTTTGAAGGATGGACTAGGGTCTGGCTTTGATGCATAGCTTCCCCAGGGGGTTACATCGAAGGTTGCCATAGTGATATTCAGCAATGAGGTAGATAGCACCTGTTCGTGACAATTGAGTTCATGAACTTAATTGTCCATTCTCATACATCAGTTATTTGGACTTTTGCACAAAAGATTGTGTCTGCCATTTATTAATTTAATCATTTATTGATATCAATGTGGTTTCATGGATATTTATTTGATACTGTGAGTTATAATTTAATAGCTCTTCGTTTTCTTGCACAAACTGACCCAGCTTTGGCTGTTGGGAGCTCTTTAAGTTGGCTTCTGTGTTTGTCTGACATACTCTAATTATGAGGATTTTTCATTATGTCTTGTTTTGTTTTTAAGCACTTCTTTACTTTCTAGCACTGTAAGATGCAATACGTTCAGCTTGGATAGTTTCAACTCCAGTTCTAGGATCAGCCATTTGTCCAAAGAGCTGTGGTTGCTTTTTGTTGTTGTTGTTGTTGTTGTTGAGACAGAGTCTCACTATGCTGCCCTCAGTAGAGTGCCATGGCGTCACAGCTCACAGCAACCTCAAACTCTTGGGCTTAAGCGATTCTCTTGCCTCAGCCTCCCAAGTGGCTGAGACTACAGGCGCCCTCCACAATGCCCAGCTATTTTTTGCTTGCAGTTGTTTAGCTGGCCAGGGCTGGGTTCGAACCCTCCACCCTCAGTGTATGTGGCTGGCACTGTAACCATTGTGCTACGGGCACCAAACCTATGGTTGCTTTTATTAGAGAATAGTATTAGAAACTGAGATATGGATGTTACTGGAGTATCACTGTGTCTAGACTTTGTCAACTGAACAGCAAAGATACACATAAGTATATAATGACTCCGATATATACATGTGTCTGTAAATATCTCTCTATGTACATCTACCTTAAGCTAAACATGAGTTCACACTGATGCCCCAAACTCTAATCCACTACCACATGAATCATTCTAGTCTTCTTCCCTTCCTCTTCTGTAATCTCCCACTCCAACAGTGTAAAACCTAGCTCTTGCCATCCATCACCAATTTGCTTAATCGTGCAATTCTACTGTATGTCTACAGCAGTATCAGAATTGTTAACCATTACTCCCGTGGGAAATAGCTTTTCTCAAATAAAACACGGTGCTTGTGAATAGTTTCTTTTTCCTTTTCAGAATTTAACTCATTTTCACAGTCACAGAGGTCAGCACTTTTTTTCTCCACCCCTTTATGTGAGATTGTGAATAATATTTGTAATGCTGTCAGAGTTTTGGTCACCTTTTATATTTGATCTGGAATACTGCGAATGTTTTTCTAATTTGCACATATTAAGGTTCATTCTTTGTGCTATGGATTTTGACAAATGCATGATGTCGTGTATCCACCACTACGATATCATACAGAATAGTGCCAAGGCTCTGAAAAATCTCTTGAACTTCACCTGTTCACTCTTCCCCCACCTTGAGTCCGTGACAGCCACTGATCTTTTCACTGTCTCTGTAGTTTACTTTGAACAATGTTATGTAATTGAAATCATACGGAATGTAGCCTTTTCAAATTGGCTTCTTACAACTTAGTATTGTGCATTCAAAATTCATTCATGCCTTTTTTGTCAGTTGATAGCTTATTTCGTTTTATTGTTTAATATGCCATTGTTTGGATGTATCAGTTTGTTTTTCCATCACAGATTGAATGGCATCTTGATTGTTTCAACTTTTGGCTCCTATGGAGAAATCTTCTATAGACATTCATATGGAGGTCTTTTTGTAGACATAAATTTTCAAATCAGCTGGGCAAATAGCTAGGAGTACAAATTTCTAAAAATTGTCTTCCAAAGTGACAGTACCATTTTGTATTTTCAGCAGCAATGAATGAGAGTTCCTTTTGCTCCACAACTTCACCAGCAATTGGTATTGATATCTTTTCCAGGCTTTACCCATTTTAATAGGTTTATAATAGTATCTCATTTTCATTTTTAATTACTTAATGACAAATGATGTTAAGAAATTTCTCATGTGTTTATTTGTTATCTTTATATTTTCACTGGTAAACTGTCTTTCAGATATTCACTGGCGAACTGTTTGTCCAGATTTTCTTTTACTTTAATACGTCAGTGGTTTATTTCTTACTCTTGTTAAATATCCATTGAGGGATGCTGAGGGCTTTATTTCACATCATAACTATTTCTTCTAAAATTTGGTTGATGGAGCAGCCACGCTCTAAAACTTTGTCAGTTGTGTGTTAGAAGGAAAAGAGAACATGTTGAAGCTGGCTCTGGAAGCTCAATAGTGGCACTTGACATTCATACTACATTTCAATGATCAAACCAGGTCAGACGGCTATGCCTAATTTATTGGGGAAAGGAGATACAATTCTACTGTGGATCTGAAAGAAAAGAAAAAATAAAACTGTGGCAATCCTAGTGAATACTAAATATAGAATACAGATATGGGGTGTAGAGATAGACATAAATGTGTTCATACATTTTTCATTGTGGTGAAATATACTTGACATCTTTTGACCATTTTAAATTGAACTTTTTTCCCTCCTTGCTGAGTCTTAAAAATGCTTTGTGTATTTTGGATATAAGACATTTATCAGACATGTGTCTTGCAAATATTGCCTCCCCATGTGTGGCTTCTCTTTTTATTTTCTTAACAGTATCTTTCATAGAGAAAAAGTTTTTAATTTTAATAAAGTCCAACTCATTGGTTTTCTAATAAATCGTGCTTTTAGTGTCACATATAACAACTTGTCACCAAACACAAGGTGTCCTATATTTTCTTCTAGAAGTTTTATAGCTTTGCATTGTACATTTTGGCCTATAATCAATTCTGAGTTAATTTTTGTGAAATGTTTAAGTCTGTGTCTACATTTGTTTTTGTTTAGTTTTTTTTTTTTGGCAAATTGATGCAGGCATGGAGCCCCAGAGATATTATGTGGAATAAAAACAGAAGAGGAAGGAGCATCCTAGAAAGCATCATTTAAGGGGGCAAGTGAAGGAAGAGAATCCAGAGAAAGAGAAGGAGAAGGAATACTCAAAGATGTATGAGTAGGAGTCCTAAGGAAGCCAGGAGAGGAAAATTTGAAGAAGAATGTTAAAGGTTGAATTGTATTCCCCAAAATTCACATACTGAAGTTGTAATCCTCAGTGCCTCAGAATGTGACCTTCTTTGGAGATGGAGTTCTTTAGTCATTAACAGATGTAATCAAGTTAAAGTGAGATCATGATGGCGGGCTTTATTTCAACATGATTGGTATCTTTATAAAAAGAGGAAATTTGAATTCAGAGATATACAAACAGGTTCAAGTTCAAATGGCCAAGTTCAAGTGGCCATTTAAACCTGGAGATGGCCATCTACAAGCCAAAGAGAGAGGACTGAAACAGATCTTTCCCTCAGAGGCCTCAGAAGGACTCAACACTGCCAACATGTTGATTTCAGACTTCTAGACTCCAGAATTGTTAAGACAACACATTCCTCTTGTTTAAACTACACAGTTTGTAGTATTTTGTTACAGCTGCCCCAGACAATCAGTAAGTGAGAGTCATCAGTCCTCTTGGTTGTTAATAATTATTCAGGTTAGATACATGTTAACAATTTTTTTTAAATAGCCCATTGAATTAGTGGTTACTAGGCAAACATACTTTAGCTACAACCATTTCAGGTGCAGAAATCCTACTGTGGTAGATAGAAGAGTGAATACTAGAAAACCAAGTGAAAGCTAATCATAGATTTTGCTTTAAATCAGCATGGAAGGGAAGATAGATGTTAAGGCTTTCATCACTTTAGACTTCTAGCTTAATTCCGTTGGATTCTCTATCTACTTCTATCCAATTTGCTTCAATATATTTTTTTTTTTTTTTGTAGAGACAGAGTCTCACTTTATTGCCATGGGTAGAGTACTGTGGCGTCACACAGCTCACAGCAACCTCCAACTCCTGGGCTTATGCAATTCTCTTGCCTCAGCCTCCAGAGTAGCTGGGACTACAGGCGCCCACCACAACACCCGGCTATTTTTGTTGTTGTTGTTGTTGTTGTTGTTGTTGTTGTTGTTGTTGTTGCAGTTCAGCCGGGGCTGGGTTTGAACCTGCCACCCTTGTTATATGGGACCAGTGCCCTACTCACTGAGCCACAGGCACTGTTCTACTTCATGTTTTAAAATCAAATTGGTCTTCCTAATTTTAATTTTTAGTATATTATTCCTCTGTTCTTAAAATTTTTAGTGCTTTATTAATTGCCTGCAGGATAAAGACCTAAGTTAGCTTTTAAGATTTCACATATTCTGGGTCCTATTAGACAATTTATCTGTCTACATTAATCCTAGTATCTCCCTCTCTCCTACATATATCAGATTTGTGAAAAACACCAGCCTCTTTTTCATCGTCAGTGTTTCCCTACAGGTAAATGTTACTATCTTTTAAGATAAAGTTTAAGACCTGAGTCTGTTAGGACTTCGGCAGCTCTTTTATCTTGTGATTAAGGCCAACTTCTGTTATGAAAATATCAGTTGAGAGCTAATAATTTATTTTAATTTATAAATTTGCATACAGAGGCAAATAGTGGAAAGTTGGGACTAGTTCTGAATAATGGTAGTTAAACAATCCTGCTTTTATCTAAAAATCCCATATAATGCTTTGGTTAACTGAAGTATCTGAGCAAATATGGCTTTGTGCAGTTGGTGTGGGGTTCCATATTGGTGTTGAGTTCCATCTTGGTGTCGACTCCTCATTGGTGTCGGGTTCTAGTGCATGGATCTTTGTTACTGCTAAGTTTGCTTCTTTATTAAAAGCATATCAGAACACATGCTTTCTGAACAAGGAGATTCCTGGAAGAAAAAACAAGGGAGTGTTGACCCATGCATACCTGGTCCCTACTCCTTAAAAAGGAGGGGAGAAGTGAGTAAGGGCCGAAGAAAGGCCAGGTCTTTTGCTGTATTGAAAGGTGACTCCACTTTGAAGGATACATTAGGAGTTGGGAATAATTCACATTTAGGGAGGAATAAGAGGAAGGATTTCTGCCAGAGAAGTTTCTCAGGGACTCACAGCACTTGCATTAATATACTGGAAAACTTATAAAAATCCTTCTCCTCTACTGTCTCTGTAAACTCACTCTAATGCTTGAGTTTACCTCGTGGGTAGCGATATCCTTGAGTTAACATTCATACTTTCCTGTTGCTGGCAGTTTCGGGTTTGAAAAAGACTAGCGGTTAACAAAACAAGGCACAAGAAAAGCTACAGCCCTATGTGTGAGGTACTATGTGAAATGACAACATCTGACTCAGATCCTGTCATATTTAAATCTTATTCCTTAGTGTCTCGAAAGAAAGAACTCCTTCCTCCCAATAGCAATATGGAAAATAAAAAATATCCACATGAGGAATTTAAGCATGACAGAACTAGGATTTATGGTAGTTTTTGGAGCAAAAGTTACTTGAAACATGAATTTAGTGAGGGAGATTCAAAGAACAGATACCAATGGACACCTGCGGCTCTTTTCAGCTTTGTGAATTAAGACCAACTTCTCCAATGGTTGTGGATCTCATGTCCCTTGGTTCTACTTTCCTTTTTTCTTTTTTTTTTTTTGAGACAGAGTCTCACTTTGTCACCCTCTGTAGAGTGCTTAGAGTCATAGCTCCCAGCAATCTCAAACTCTTGGGCTCAGCCTCCCATGTGGCTGGGACTACAGGCACCTGCCACAGTGCCTGGCTATATTTAAAGACAAGGTCTCGCTTTAGGTCAGACTGGTCTGGAACCCATGAGCTCAGGCAGTCCACCTGCCTTGGTCTCCCACGTGCTAGGATTACAGGCATGAGCCACCTCACCTAGCCTCTACTCTCATTTTGTGACTGCACATTTGATTTAAAAGTTTGAGCCAAACTTTGGTACTTTATGTATAGTCATTGACTAGTCTCAGCTGGCTCCAGCATGTAGTTTATCACTTTATATTTATAAGGCAAAAAAAAAGCACAGCCCTTTACCTACTTCAAATTCTGGCTCTTTTAGTATATCAGGCATTTTGTCTAAATTTTTATTTCCTTCTTGATAAATTTCACATTTGGACTTGTGTAAAAAATTGGAGCATGCATTCCCCTTATAATCATGTTGCAGATAAATCTTTTATGAAATGCATATATTTATTTGAGCTTGTATTGGTCCTTAGACCCAGACCTGTGTCTCCTTGATAAGAATCAGTTAGACTACTCAGACATAATCACTGTGATAATTTTGACATAGATCCTTCCAATTATAATACATGTTCAATTTATCTTGAAGTGTTAATGGCAAAGATGTATTGATTAAAGTTATAGATTTTATGTTACTTTATCAAGAGCTGTATTATTTTTTTATTTTTTTCTCCAAAAGGAGATGGCTAAAGAAGAAGTTTGGCAGTATTTTATTAAAACCTTTTATAGATTAAAAGGTTTTTATTAAAACCTTTTATAGATTATGTTCTCCATCTTGTCATTTTGGTGACCTTAATAATTGGCCTATGTGTTAATTCCATGGGGTGTTCCTCATGATTTATGTTTTAATATGTTTTAGTTTCTGAAATAATTTAAAATAATATTTTACAAATTTTTATCTGGAAATATTTTTCTTCTCTTTCTTTCTTTCTTTCTTTTTTTTTTAGAGACAGAGTCTCACTTTATCACCCTTGGTAGAGTGCTGTGGCATCACAGCTCACAGCAATCTCCAACTCCTGGGCTTAGGCGATTCTCTTGCCTCAGCCTCCTGAGTAGCTGGGACTACAGGTGCCTGCCACAACACCCGGCTATTATTTTGTTGCAGTTTGGCCAGGGGCCAGGTTTGAACCTGCCACCCTTGGTATATGGGGCCAGCGCCCTACCCACTAAGCCACAGGTGCTGCCCACAAATGTTTTTCTTTTTTGTCTTTTTTTCTCCCCAAACTACATTAGAATTTACCAACTTAGCTGTGTGTGTTGAGAAGTGATAATTTAAAAACAGCATAGGAAAGCATATAAAGCTTTGGAGTCCATGATTAGGGAACATAATTGCATAAATAAAGTCTAAGCTAATATTTTGCCATATACTTTAATTCTCATCAAGCCAATCCTACGTCACTTTATATTTCTGAAATTCCAAATAAGTTTAGATTTTCCAGATATAGTAGGTTGGAACATAGTAATTTACCATCTTTTCTGCCTATTGGAATTACACTGTAGATGTACTAGGCATCAAGTGCCATATTAAACATATTCTTGCCATCAATTTCTATGAACTTGAAATCATTAATAAATTCATGCATATGAATTTTATCAGTAATATTCTGTATGGATTAGGACCTAAGGGTTTATAGATAAAATTTATGTATAAGAAGATATATCCTCTGATATGCAGAATCATGCTGGGAATGTCCATGGGTATCCCCATTTTCACACTTAGATGGCTAGGTGAAGTCAAAGCTAAATTCTAATTCCATTTAGTTTTATGGAATAATCTGCCTTCTTTCTTTCCTGAACTGTTTCCAATTATTTCGCTTTTTTCCTCTGAAATCCATGGAGGAGAGTTAAGTACTCTGTTCCCTGTAATTTTATAGCATTTTGGAAGGATCTTTGGGAAGAATGGAGTATAAATGAGAGTGTGCCAAGCGTGAAAAAGGCCAAGTTCTGAAATCATATTTGTGATGTGCTAAATTATTTGGGGAATGCTGCGGTCATTTTTATTTTAAAGTAAAAATGACACTGGAAAACAGTATTTTCTCAAGGTAATCATTTAGATTTATTCTTGAAAGGAGAATGCTCTTGTTGATTTTATAAAAGCAAAGGCAATAGTCAGCCATTTCTTGGGCTTATTCATGCAATCCTCAAGTAAAATGTAAGCCCAGGTTACTTTGGTAGGATTTGAAGTGGGAAGACATACGTGAATAAAATGATATTAGGTCTATGTAATTCTTGATAATAAAATAAAGATTAAAATGGTAATATTGGTCCCACAAGTACTGGTATTTAAAAGTTTAAAAATCAATCAAGTCACAAGATTAAGTGGTGTTTCTTTGGTACTAAAAATGTAAAGCTAAGACCAAATTGTTCTATTTTCACAGATTTAAGATACAAAGAATGATATTTAAAGACATTAAAATAACTATTAAATTCTCTTCAGCTTGTAAAGAATCTCCTATGAAGCACACTTAGGAGAAATCCCTGAGTATATTAAACGCTCTTGTATGTTCCCTTCATAAACAAAGAGGAACAACTGAAAAGCTTTGCAAGGCGCAGAAACACAGTCCTCAGTAAAAGCGCTGTTTATAAGGCTCCCTCCACAGCGCTTGCAGATCAGGTCACCAGATGCTTAATAGGAGAAACAACAGATTGACACATTTAAACTATGACGTTTGAACACATTAACCATCCTTAGATAAATCTAAAAACCATTCTCTTATGGTGTCCCTGTTTTGTTTTAGCCACTCGATGTTGTTTTTCACTGTTTCCAGCACTTGTGCCCTAGGTGTTTCTCCTGCTCCAGCTTCGGGATATTTTGCGAAAAAGCTCTCCATCTACAAAAGAGAGAGAAATAATTAGAAAGTCATTCTAAGCCAAATTGTTCTTCAGGAATTTCATTGACAAACTGAATTTGTTTCCTTCTTACCTAGCAATTCACTGCCCAACACGGAGTTACACCTCTTGGTGCAACGTTCAGACTGAGCTCATCTCTTAGAAGAAATCATTACCCATGGCTTTTGGACCCCCGCAACACGTCAAGCCAAAATGTGGTGGGGAGGGAGGGCAGCATGTCAGTGGCCAGCAGGCCCATTGCAGATTCTGTGAATTCCCCAAAGTATTCCCTAGAAAATCTGGCCTATGGAAGCATGGTTTTGCTTAATGAATGCACTCCAGGAGTCTAGAGTACTTTAATACACTTTCAGTTTGCTTATTAAGGACTCATAAGAAAAAATATATATATCTCTGTTAAACTTGGTTCCATCCCTCCCTCTGACATCCAAAACCCTCCTCCAGAGCGGCGCCTGTGGCTCAGTGAGTAGGGGACCGGCCCCATACACTGAGGGTGGCAGGTTCAAACTCGGCCCAGGCCAAACTGCAACAACAAAAAATAGCCGGGCGTTGTGGCGGGCACCTGTAGTCCCACCTACCTGGGAGGCTGAGGCAAGAGAATCGCCTAAGCCCAAGAGCTAGAGGTTGCTGTGAGCTGTGATGCCACAGCACTTTACCGAGGGCGACAGAATAAGACTCTGTCTCTAAAAAAAAAAAAGAAAGAAAGAAAAAAAACCCTCCTCCAAACTCAATCATACCATTATTTGCTCTGCAAAAATAAAAATTAATTTGATTTTGAACATATGGAAGACTTTCAGCATTTCAATATTTAACACACAGGTAGTAAAACTTCATACAATCTCTATTTGTTCAAAATTAGTGGACATTTCCCCCTACCCTCTGAGAATTGAGATATTCCAAACCTGAAAGACATGTGATTAATGTCAAAATTCCAAAATTATGACTGTGAGTGGAACCAAATTTTGACAAACTTATTCCAGAGTTACAGTTAGCAGGAAAGGAGAGACATTCTGTCCACACCTTGCTTGGTAAACTAAACAGTCTCATGGCCTCCCAAGGTATCATTTTAATCAGCTTTTAAACTTTGTTTCTTGGTCATTTGAATTTTTTTTCAGTTTAGAAAAAAAAAAGAAATAGATGTACATTTTATAGACAGAAAAATTATTTCTTACTTTACTATATATGTTTATCAAGATAAATATATCAAAACATTATGTTTTACACCTTAGATATGTACAATTAAAAAACAGACAAAAGCAAAAAAATTATTTCATTCTCATTGTCTTCTGTGATTTGAACGGAAGTAATATATCTATTTGGAAAAAAAAGTTTAATTCTGTTCCTTTTTAGACAAATATAGAGAAATTTATCTTTATACCTGCCAAAGTTGAAGTTCAGTGTTAAACGGCTCCGCTATTGTGACGATTCGGCCTAGGTTTCTGTCATTGATTGTATATCTGAAGAGAAATTTAGAAGAGAAAAGGGAAGTAAAAGTGGCAGAACTTTAAATCTTTTCTCTAAATGGAGAAATTTCCTTTGTATTTTGTGGGTTTTTCCAAAAGTAATTTTCAAAGTAAGCAAAACAGTAAGAAATTCAGTTAACTTAAAATAATTCCATTTTGGAGAATTTCTCAGTAAATTCTCTACTTCTTTTTATAGATAAATTCTCATTCACAACACTTTCCCAAATATGGTGGACTGCTTATTATATTCCCAATTTGTTCTTTGTTCCTGCACACATGAGCATACAGCTAACAACCATTGTCTCTTAGCCTTTCCTAGAGCTGGGTGTAGAGATGTGGCCTAATTCTCGTCAATAATGAGCACAATAAATTCAACATTGGTCTCCTTGCTTAAATAAAGGGAAATTGCTTGCCTCTGAGTTTTTAGTTTGTTTTATCCTCCCAAGCTGAAACATGATTCAGCTACCAGTGATTCAGCTTCAACCACACAGATAGGATAATGGTCTAGCCTCATAAAGCAGAACCAACCTACCAACTTGGAATGCTCACTTCAAGAATCTAACCTGGGTGAGAAATAATTAGCCACACATGCTTCTGTTCTGCTGTAACAGAAGCATAGAAATATACCGTGTTTCTCTTACAGTAGAACGGAAAGAGGACAGTGGTATCTGTGATAAAAGTGGGCATTGGACGTAGGACTGAAGAAGTTTCCTATAGATCATAATACAAAGGGCTGTAATAAAGGTAAAAATCTTATTAATCACAGTGCGTGAAAAGCAACCACAAAGTTCTATATAAATTTTGAACCACTGGAATGTTGGGGAAGGATACAAGAAAATATATCTCTGTATAAAGAAGTAAGAAAAAGTGTACATTTAAAAATTATCTCATAGCAAAAACAGAAACCATTAAGCTAAAAGCTAGTATAGTTTGTTTTATACAAAAAATTTTATACTAAAAAAAACCTAGCATAAACCAAAGTCAAACTAATTGGAAAAAAATAGTTGTAACATATATGATAAAGAGCAAATATTTTTACTATACAAAGAACTCTCACAAAATGGTAAGAGGGAGAAAATGCCAGTATGAATTTAGCAAAGGAATGAGAATGTACCAATGAGAAAAAGATGAAATGCTCCAGCAATCAACGTCAGTCTTCGGTACTGGGTCTAATGCCCACTTTATCACAGACACCACTAAATTTAAATCCTCCATGTTTTTCATCCCTAATATCATTAGTCATTATGTGAAATATGACTCTGAGGCATCTAGCAAACCCTGTCTGTAAATGTGTATACTTCCTTTTCTCTGACATACTTCCTGTATCTTCCCAATCTTTCAAATCCTTTCACTTGGTCCCCAGAACTGTTACTTCACGGGAACACTACTTCTCACTTACAGAATGTTTACTTTCCCACATTCTCTGTAACACCAGATCATGAAGTGGGCTTGGTGTGTTCATGCTCCCCATTTCTGCTTCCAGAACATTGTATCTCCACTCTCTTTAAAACCCTCTGCTTCGGCTCAGCCCCTGTGGCTCAATGGGCTAAGGCGCCAGCCACGTACACATGAGCTGGCTGGTTCGAATCCAGCCCGGGCCCGCCAAACAACAATGATGGCTGCAACCAAAAAATGGTCGGGCATTGTGGCGGGTGCCTGTAGTCCCAGCTACTTGGGAGGTGGAGGCAGGACACTCGCTTGAGCCCAGGAATTGGAGGTTGCTGTGAGCTGTGATGCCACAGCACTCTATCCAGCATGACAGCTTGAGGCTCTGTCTCAAAAAAATAAAAAATAAAAAACCCTCTGCTTCAGCTCGGCGCCTGTAGCTCAGTGGCTAGGGCACCAGCTACATATATGGGCAAGCAGGTTCAAATCCAGCCAGGGCCTTCCAAACAGCAATGACAAATATAACCAAAAAATAGCCGGGCATTGTGGGGGGCATCTGTAGTCCCAGCTACTTGGGAGGCTGAGGCAAGAGAATTGCTTAAGCCCAAAAGTTTGAGGTTGCTGTGAGCTGTGACACCACAGCACTCTACCAAGGGTGACATAGTGAGACTCTGTCTAGAAAAAAAAAAAAAAAGCCACGCCATCACCTTGGAAGAGCTCAAAGTCCACACAGATGATCAATATAGCATCTTAGCTGCTTAGTTTCTTGACTTTATTCCCAATGATGTTCTTTTCACTTGACCTCAGCCACTGAATGCCTACGATAACTTGAAATCACCCATAAGTAATAGTCCTCTAAAATCATGAATTTATAAATGCTCTGTGACATAATACACCTTTCCTTCAGTTTCCACTGTGACCATACACTGACTCTACCTAGTTTCCATCCAATTAAGTGTCCCCAACCCTACTATCTCCTAGACCACCAGCTCTTCCTTTTCTTGTACTTATTTATTCATATAGTTGAGATTCCCTGGCCTACCATTTTAAGTAACATTTTTGCCTAAGCTTAAACTTCTGTGGATTTTAATAATTTATGTCTAATATACTATACATGTATTTGTGTGATTCTTTATTCAATATTGGTTTCCATCATCAGATTCTGAGCTTCATGAGGGCAAAGAATCAGGTCTGTTCTCTTTACTACTGCATCTCCAGCTCCAGTCATAACGCCTAGCACACAGTAGGTGCTCCACAATATTTATGGGATGAAAGTATTATAATTTACAATAAGCCAGGTACAGTGGCTCATGCCATAAGCCTGGCTACCTGGGAGGCTGAAGTGGGAGGATCATTTGAGGCCAGGAAGGAGTTCAGGACTAGCCTGGGCAACATAGAGAGATTCTATCTTCACAAAAAAATATTTAAGAAAAATTAGCCAGGTGCAGTGGTGCATCCCTGTAGTCTCAGCTGCTGAGTTGGTAGGACCTTTTGAGCCCAGGAGTTTGAGGCTGCAGTGAGCTATGATTGCATCACTGCACTCCAGTCTGAGCAACAGAGTGAGAATGCCCTCTCTAAAAAAACAAATAACTAAAAATAAAATCAGGTACCAGTTTTCATATATTCAATTAGCAAGGAAATTGAAAAATAACAACACTGAATATAGGAAAGGCTAATAAAAATAGGCAGTTATTAATAAAAGTTTCTGAAAGGCAATTCTGCAACATTTATCAGAAATCCTGAAAATAATCATATCCTTTAATCCACTAATATTACTTTTTAGCCTTATTTGTATTCTAAAGAAATTCTAAAGGACATTAAAAAAGAACACAGAGATTCCATTTCAAAGATGTTGTTTAAGAGACATTACGAACAGTAGTGGGGGAACAATTCTACCCTCTAACAGGGATTGACTACATAAACTAAGATATACCTCCACATTGAAACACTGTAAAGCCATTAAAAATAACATTGAAGATGCACACTTAAAGATATTAAAAGTGGGCAGTGCCTGTGGCTCAGTGAGTAGGGCGCCGGCCCCATATACTGAGGGTGGCAGGTTCAAACTCAGCCCCGGCCGAACTGTAACAACAACAACAAAAAAAGATATTAAAAGTTACCCACAGTATAGAATTATGTGGGGAAAAAAGCAAGTTATGAAACATCTATATAATATGATTTCATTTCTGGAAATTAAATAAACAGTTATTGAAAAATTCAAGGAAAAATAGTAATGTGACAATTAGACTTATTTTCTGATGGTTGCATTACAGCTAATTTTTGCTTATCTGCATTCTGTGTAAAAAAAACTCATAATCAATTTTATTATAAGAAAATGAGAATTTAAAAAAGCAAATAACACTGAGTTGATGGAATGAGATTCTATAGATTCAAAGAAAGTCTGTTAATTGTGGGTAACAAAACAACTTTATTCAATAACCTATAATTTCCATAATATTCCTCTGTGTTTTTTCTTGGTGACTAAAATTTAAAGTATCTATTTAGAAACTGGAAGTGAATAGATTGGATGAAAACTATAATTACCTGTGTAAATGCTAGAAAAGTGAAAATGAAATATATTCATCTCAAGAAACCAATAGCATATAAAATGTAGAAAATAGGGCTCGGCGCCTATGGCTCAATGGGCTAAGGTGCCAGCCACGTACAGCTGAGCTGGCGGGTTCGAATCCAGCCCGGGCCCGCCAAACAACAATGACGGCTGCAACCAAAAAAATGTAGAAAACAGGGGGAAATACATTGTGTATTTTATATTTATTATTTTTAAAATTAAAATAAGAACTTAATTACATTCTAAATAGTTTTTAAAAATTATAGAAAAATCATCTTGAAGTTAAATTGTTTTTACTTCAAAATATTAAGGGGATACAAATGTGTTTGTTACCTATATACATTGTATCATACTAAAATCAGAGATTTTAGTGTACCTGTCACCAGAATTGTTCATTGTACCAGATAGATAAGTTTTTATCCCTCACTCCACTCCCACCCTCCTTGTTTCTTGGTTTCTAATGTCCTTTACATCTCTTTGTGCCCTTGTGTGCCCATAATTCAGCTCCCACATACCAGTGAGAACATGTGGTGTTTGCTTTTGCATTACTGAGATATTTCACTTGCTGTTCTCCAGTTCCATCTGAATTGATGAAAATGACATTATTTCATCAATTTATAGCTGAGTAATGCTCCATGGTATATGTATACGCCACTTTTTTTTTTTCTATCCACTCATGAATTGATGGACACTTAAGTTAATTCCACAGCTTTGCTACTGTGAATTGTGCTGTGATAAACATTCAGGTGCAGATGTCTCTTTGATATAATGACTTCTTTTCCTTTGGGTAGGTATCTAGTTGTGAAATTGCTGTATTGAGTGGTAAGTCTATTCTATTTCTTTGAGGAGTCTGCAGACTTTTCCCTAGAGGTTGTACTTTCAGTCCCACCAACAGTGTATAGTGTTCCTTTTCCACTGCATCTATGCTGATATCTATTGTTTTTTGATTTTTCTCCTTATCCCATACTGATAGGGATAAGGGTTTTTCATTAGTGTTTTAATTTGCATTTTCCTGATGATTAGAGATATTGAGAATTTTTTCTTATGTCTGCTGGCCATATGTCTTTCTTCTTTTGAAAAGCTCTGTGTTTTTGCCCATTTTTTAAGGGAGTATTTTTTTTCTTGCTGATTTATTTGAGTTGTTTATTGATTCTGGATATTAGCCCTTTGTCGGAAATATAGTTTGAGAATATTTTCTGTAGGCTGTATATTTACTCTGTTGATTATTTCTTCTGCTATGCAGAAACTTTTCAAATTAATTAAGTCCCATTCATTTATTTTTGTTGTTGCTCTATTTGCCTTTGGAGTCTTTCTCATAAATTCTTTGTCACTTTAGGTCAATGTCTGGAAGAGTTGTTCTTATATTTTTTTCTAGACTTTTTATGGTTTTATGCCTTACATATAAGTCTTTAATCCATCTTGAATTAATTTTTGTATATGGCAATACATAAGGGTCCTGTTTCATTACTTTGAATGTGACTCTCCGCTTCTCCCAGCACCATTTATGGAATAGGGAATCCTTTTCCCAGTGTATGTTTTTGTCTGCGTTGTTGTACATCAGTTGGTTGTAGGTAGATGGTTTTATTTCTGGGTTCTCTATTCCATTCCATTGGTCTATCTATGCCTCTACTTTTATATTGTACCATGCTGTTTTGGTTACTACAGTTGTGTAATATAATTGGAAGTCAGGTAATGTGATGTCTTCAGATTTGTTCTTTTTGCTTAAGATCGCTTTGGCTATTCAGATGATTTTTTTCTACATCTGTGAAGTATGATGTTGGCATTTTTTTTTGATGTTGGCATTTTGATGGGAATTGCATTGAATCAGTAAATCACTTTGAGCAGTATGAACATTTTGATGATGTTGATTCTACCAAACCATGAGTATGAAAAGTTTATGTCATCTATGATTTCTTTCACCAGCATTTTGTAGTTCTTCTTATACAGTTATTTCACCTCTTTGGTTAAGTATATTTCTAGGTATTTTATTTTCATTGTACCTATTACAAATGGTAATGAGTCCTCCATTTGATGCTCAGCTTGACTGTTACTAATGTATAGAAGTGCTATGATTTGTGTACATTGATTTTTAACCTGAGACTTTGTTGAATTTATCAATTCTGGAAGTCTTTTAGTGGAGCCTTTAGGGATTTCTAGATTCAAGATCACATCATTAGCAAACAGGGGTAGTTTGACCATTTCTTTCCAACTTGGATGCCTTTTATTTCTTTCTCTTGCCTAATAGCTTTGGCCAGGAATTCAGTACTATGTTAAATAGAAGTGGTGACAGTGGGTACCCTTGTCTTGTGCCAGTTCTTAAGGGTAATACTTTCAACTTTTCCCCATTCAGTATGTTACTGGCTGTGGGTTTGTCATTAAAAATTTTATAAATTTGGGTGGCACCTGTGGCTCAAAGGAGTAGGTCAGCAGCCTCATATACCAGAGGTGGCAGATTCAAGCCCAGCCCCAGCTAAAAACCACACAAAAAAAAGAGAAAAGAAAAAGAATTTATAATTTTGAGGTATGTTCCTTCTATGGTAGTTCCTTTAGGGTTTTTATCATAAAAGGGTACTAGATTTCATTGAATGCATTTTTGCATGTATTTATATGATCATATGGTCTTTTGATTTTGCCTCTGTTTATGTGGTGAATCACATTTATCAGTTTCCATATGTTGAATTATCTTTGCATCCCTGGGATGAAAGCCACTTGATCATGGTGTATTATCTTTTTGATGTGCTTTTGAATTTAGTTTGCTAGTATTTTGTTGAGGATTTTTGCATCAATATTTATAAGGAATATTGGCCCGTAGTTATCTTTTTTAGTTGTATTCTTTTCTGGCTTTGCTATCAAGCTGATACTTGCTTCATAGAATGAATTAGAGAAGAATCCCTCCTTCTTGGTGCTATAGAAAAATTTCTGTAAGTTGGGTACCAGGTCTTCATTGGTAGAATTCAGCCGTGAGTCCATCTGGTTCCAGGTTTGTTTGTTTCTTTGTTTTGGTTGGGAGATTTTTTGCTACTACTTCAATTCATTGCACATGATTGGTCGGTTCAGTATGTCTATTCCTTCCTGATTCTGGCTTGGGAGGTTATGTGCAGGAATGTTTCAATTTTTCTCTAGGTTTTCTTGTTTTTGTAAGTGGAGGTTTTTGTAGTATTCATGGATTGTGTTTTGTATTTCTGTGGTATCAATTGTAATGTCTCCTTTTTCATTTCTGATTGAGCTTGAGGCACTTCTATGTCTGGTTAATCTTACTAATGGTCTATCAATTTTCTTTATCTTTTCAAATAACAAACTTTTTCTTTCATTGATCATTTGTATTGTTTTTTTGTTTCCATTCATGTTAGTTCTGCTCTAAGTTTTGTTCTTTCTTTCCTTCTACTTACTTTGGATTGAGTTCCTCTTTTTCTACCTTCTTGAGATGTGACACTAGGCTGTTAATTTGTGATCTTTCCATCATTTTGATGTAAACATTTAAGGCTATAAACTTTCCCCTTAGCACTCTTTTTGCTGTGTCTCATAGATTTTTTTTTTTTTTTTAGACAGAGTCTCACTTTATCACCCTCAGTAGAGTGCCGTGGTGTCATACACCTCACAGCAACCTCCAATTCCTGGGCTTAGGCGATTCTCTTGCCTCAGCCTCCCGAGTAGCTGGGACTACAGGCACCCACCACAACACCCGGATATTTTTTTGTTTTTCTGCTGTTCAGCCGGGGCCGTGTTTGAACCCACCACCCTCGGTATATGGGGCCGGTGCCCTACTTGCTGACCCATAGGCGTCGCCCCTGTCTCATAGATTTTTGAAAGCTTTGTCCCCTTTGTTTTTCAGTTCAAGGAATCTTTTGATTTCTTTCTTAATTTCACCATTGACTTAAGGATCATTAAGCAGCATGTTTTAATTTTCATGACTTTGTGTAGATTTGAGATTTTCTCTTGGAATTGATTTCTAGTTTTATTCCATTGTGGTCTGAGAAGATACATGGTAAGATTTTGATGTTTTTGAATGTGCTGAGAGTTGATTTGTGGTCTAATATACGATGAGTTTTGGAAGATGTCCCATGTGCTGATGATATATTCCACAGTTTTTGAAGAGAATGTTCCATAAATGCCTGTTAGGTCCATTTGTTTTAGAGTCCTATTTAAGTCCAGTGTTTCTGTTTTGATTTTCTGCTTTGATTATCTGTCCAGTTCTGTCAGAGGGTTGTTGAAGTCCTCAGCACTTATGATGGTATTATTTCTTTGCTTAGATGTAGTCGAATTTTTATTTTTATTTATTTTTATATTTATCTATTTATTTATTTATTTATGGAGACATTCTCACTATGTCACCCTTGGTAGAGTGCTGTGGCGTTATAGCTCACAGCAACCTCAAACTCGTGGA